>JAHQCQ010022757.1:0-11002 GCA_023539305.1 Ilex asprella | reverse complement strand
ATAGCCACCACCACCACCATTGTGTCGTCATCAACACCACTATTATTGTCACCGCCACCATTGTGCCACTACCACCACCACCACCACTGTCGTCGCCACCACCACCACCACCACCACTATTGTGTCACCGTCACCACCACTGTCATTACCATTGTCATCACCACCGTCACTATCATTGTGTCGCCACTACCTCCACCATTATGTCACCACCACTACCACCACCAACACCGTCGCCGCCACCACTGCTACCACCATTGTGATGATGGTGATAAGAATAAGGTAGTTCTGAAAAGATGGTTAAAGAGAAGGGCAAAATTAAAATAATAGTAATTTTCAGATTTCAGCTCTTTATATTTGTCAAATAGTTTGATTAAATTTAATACTTAAATTTTAGTTGATAACAAACAGTATGCGAATTAAAAAATTCAACATTCAGTTTTCAGTTTTATCAAACACCACATAATTTAATGTCAAGATTGCTTTTAAGTCATGAGAAGAACATTTTTTAGTTTCAAAAAAATTGTAAACTTAATTACTTATTAGTAAATTAAATATGATTTATCCCCAAATAAATTTTCTTGATTGACTAAACTGATTATAAGTTCTTTAAGGAAGACTCAATCCTAATTTTCTCTATTGGGTTGAATTCAGATTGGCCCTGCCCAAGTTGTAACTCCAACACCAGGGTACAGAACACACATCATTGTGCATGAATAGAAAAGAGTAAGATATTAAGGGGTAATGTATGGAAATGAAATTTATTATTTTTTAATGTTTAAATTATATTTTTAAATATGAACTATAACTGTTTGAGATAAATATATGATAGAGTAAACAAATATAATTTTACCTTTAAAATTTATAATTTTTCCCCAAGAAGTTGTGATTTTCATAATTAATTATGATATTTTAGGATTGATCATGCATGTTTCAGTTATAACTTTTACCTCAAAAAAATATATCTTAATCTAAAAAAATAATAAATATCGATAAAATACTGCAATATCCCTCAACATAAAGAGGTATAGATGTGGAACTGTAAAAAGACCAACAAAAATGCGAAGATGTAGATGATAATGGATAATTAAGGGGTAACATAGATGTTTCACAATGAAGATATCAAATCCTTTAATTCATATTGTATCCAACTCTTATCTTTTAATACCACTATGTGGATCAGCATGAGTGTGTACAAATAGTGAAGTAATTGTGTACTCAAAAGAATAATAAGACATTGTGTGGAGTGAGATTCTCTATGATACTTTTTTTTTTCAATTTTCTTCTTGACATATTATCTATCATACATTCAAGTGGGTCTCTCACTCACTAATAGTGGATCCCCCACTCATTAATGGTAGATGATATACCTAGAAGGAAATTAAAAAAAAAAAAAAAGTGCATTGAAGAAGATTTGGTTGGACCTGTATTTCGTTTGTTGTATACTAGATTTCTTGTTGATTCTCATCTGAGTAAAAACATTCATTCTTGTACATGAAAAAAAAATTTATTATACTTTTCGAAATATTTTCTAATCTTTGCATGTAAAATCATTGTGAATCATTCCATTAGTTAATCTATTAACTTTTTATAATGAGACTAACTATTTCAATCATTCACATTCATTTTGAATGCAAATTTTGAAAAGTATTTTGAGATGCAAAAAAAAGATCAATATAATGTTTTTTTTAATCGATTTTCCTATAGACAATGTGATGATTTGGGTAACATTTTATACTAATTATGTAGTTAGATAAATCAAGATTTGACAAAAAAAAGAACGTGAAATTGTAATTTAAAATCAAATTGATGTATGCGAATTAAAACTAGGCATTAAATAATCATATCTACATAATGGCATAGTTGTTTTGGCACACCATTCCGTCCACAAAATTGACTAATCATAAGTATGAAAATCACATGTTTTTCTTATTGGTATATCAATATCATAATTCAGTTAATTTTTTAATACAAATAAAGAAATAAACACCCAAATAAGAAGTATTGCACCTAATTTACACTACAACCAAAGAAGAAGCATTCAAAAGATTGCTGAAGATGAGCGTGTTAATTGAGCCAACCTTTATGAACTTAAATTCGAGTTTGTCGAGCTCATTTTTTCAAATGACTCTAAAAAATTGTTTAAGTTTGGCTTATTTAGAAAATTAGTCGAGCTCTAACCTTGGATGAACCCGAGTTGAGCCTGAGCCTATATTGAACCTGAGTCGAGCTCAAGCTTAGGTTGAACCTGAGTTGAGCCCGAGTAACTCTATTATCTTACATATAAATGATTCAAGCTTTGTGAGTTTAAGCAGAGTCTTTTAGGTTTGTTTTTCTAAATAAATCTAAAAATTTGTTCAAACTCAGCTAGTTTTAAATACGAGGTGAGCTCGACTTAAGTCCTACACAAGTTGAGCCAAAATAACTCGTCTCGATTAACACCCCTAGCTAGCTAAAGAGAGACTAAAATAGAAGGATGTTTCAACCCCAAGAGATGAGTAAAACATACTAAATCAAATTTTACCTTTTCTTTTCAAAAAAAAATAAAAATTTACCTTCGGTACGAATTGAAGATCGATTTCTTATTTGAGAAAGCCAAATGGTGATAAATTGTACTAGACCTAACATTAAATTTACAATTGGAAGAAATTAAGGTGACTCAGGCAAAATTGAGACTCAAGTTTTTTTTTTTTTTAGTTAATGGGCGTGATCCATAGTCGATGTTTGTTAGAAGCATTAACAGTTGAAGCTGCATGTCATAATTTGCATTTACAAATTCAAAAAAAAAGTGAATTTCTATTAGAAAAAATTCTGCATTTACGGCTTTTTCTCGTCCATTTTTCATATCACAAAAAAGAGCAATGCTATAAAGACTTAATTCAATGTAATTATTTGATAGTTGTGAGTTTCAATATGTTGGAAGTAGATCTATATTTAATTAGAAATACACTTCAATTCATCAAATTATATAAACAAGAAATTGAGAAGATCGTTATAGTTACCTCGAACATCGATTAATTTGAGATAATGATAGATTAATATCCAATAAAATATTAAGCTTGCGTTGAGGCACAAATTATGTCACTCTCTTTAAGGCAATTCGCACCTCTCCAGGATACAACAAATTTAGTTACTCACTGTAACTTTTCTAAGTCTACACAACCTTGAGAAGTAAAAATTTTACAGACACACTTTTTTTTGAATACTTTGTCACACTCTCAACGTGGGTTAAAATAGAAAATATATATAGGTGTATGAAATATATAACTCCTAGCTCAAAATAATTAACCCATCAACTCATATCGTAAAAATCAATTATTTTTGTCTTTTAATTTATTGACCAAATAAGTACACTATAATGCTCACTAAATAATTCTCATAATGAATATAACATATATCACTTTTTGGGTAAATAGCATATATAACTTATGGTCATTAAATTTCACCATAAATTGGTTTAATGTAAATATAACATAATGGGTATATAAATAGTCTACATACAAATTTTATTTTTGTTAAAATACTCCAATAATCCCCCACTTATTTTAATAAAAACAAACGTAACATAAACTTGGACACAAATAAAATATCATAGTGATAATGCCTTTAAATCATTTACTTAATATTTCAATGTTCTCATGCTAGAGTCAAAATAAACTTTGCTTTTAAATGATAACTTCAGGGTATGTAGAACCATATCACACACATGATATTCAAGGTGTCTTAAACTAAGCTTAAAAAACCAGCACATTTTGGTCTTATGTTTTATCCTAGTTTCTTGATTGCTATAGAAAATTAGCCTCAATTCTCATAGGAAGCGGCCCATCTTCCACACTCATATAAGTGAGTTTATAGAGGATGCTCTTGTAATTAAGAAATCCCACCAGAAAAAGTTATAGAACTCATTAAGAGATTTAAACCAATCTCAACCTCCACAAATGTCACAATATTACTTGCACTTACCCCATAGGGATGAACAAAGAGTCATTAAGACTTATTTAATGCATGTCTTACAACAAGCCACTCTATGATTCATTTGTTCCCTTGACCTAATTCTTGGAATCTCTAGTCCTTGGGTAGTGTATCCTCGTAGGTGACTTAAATACATATTTAGGCTTAAGTCTCATCCCCCTCGATCTACATTAAACTTTTGCCTCTAGTTAAAACTTCAACAATTTTACAAAATAATATCTAAATACAAATGTCCGATCTTTAAAACTACACTAATAATATCAGTGTTATCCATAATGGGTGGTATTTTCAAATAATAAGTGTGCACAACAGATTACCAATCTGTTTCTTGTTGGCCACGACAACATTTGTCATATAGTGATAATTTTTAAAATAACTGAATACTCCCCACAATATATATTACCACTAATGATATGTCAGCTACAATCCACCATGGAGTTTCCATGACATTGGGTACAAATAAGGATCAATCAAGTAAATATGACTCATATAAGCTTCCTTATTTTTTCGATAATAACTAGTAGCCTTTCACCTACGAGGAGTCATTTTATTGAATCTCATTTTTTATACATTTCATGGAAAAATCTCAAATGCCCATAAAATCCTACATTTAATAAAAATCTCCATCATGCCAGAATATAAATTATTTTGTAAATTTAATAGAAATTTCTTTCGTAATGTAATGAGAAAATCTATATTGGTACTTTTGATCAAAGATGCAATTCAATAGATAAATGACCAAGCAATTATAGTTTAGTATTGCAATGAAATTTCCACATCGTGACAGAAAACTAAGGGTTTATAACGCCCAAATATAACATCTCAATATTTGCTTAAAAATCTTACTTTCAAATAAATCATGAACTAAGATAGAAATTTCAAAGTCTCAAATATAAATACACCACCACATATACAAAATCTCATATTTTAAAATCTTAGTTTCACATAAAATCTCAGTAGGCGATAACTTCTTAGAATTTGGCAATTTCAAATTCCTTGATAGTTCTATTTTTTCAATGACATTCAAAAAAAAAAATTCAATATTCTCCATAAAATTTGGAACATTTTTATCACACATAGCTTTTTTACACTTTGGTCCACAGTTATCAAACATCTGTTTTTTTTTCCTCTTAAAGATGATCGAAACCTGAAAAGTTGACGTACATGTCATGTTACTTAATGTACACAATGTTAGGCCTTGACAAAAGTCCATTTAAACTTGATACTTCATGTCAAGATGGGATATGCATGTGAGTTACACATACTAGGAGATAAAAGAATTCAATTTGCCAATGTCAACCTCAACTAATGATGCACAAATTGGTTTGCACTCCACTTATCAAGTAAGCAGTATAAAATGCAGTAAAATAAGTAAAGGGAGAGAGAAGACAAAATTTATAGTGTTTCGGTCAATGTGACTTACGTCCACTTTAAATGGCTATGGTAGCCGGATATTTTACTAACTCAGGTGTGTAGGGAGTGTAGTGTTTACAAGCTATGAGAGGGACACAGGCGATGCGATTATGGTGCTCTCCATGAGATTCGGTCAAAGATGAGTTGAGGGTTGACTATTTTCAAGGTGGCAAGGATAAGGCCTTGGATGACCTTGCATGCTTCTTGCTGATGTACTAGCTCCTTGAGCCTGATGAGCTTGACCGGGTTGACTACATTGGGTTGAATTTGCTGGACCTCTGGGAGTTGGGCTATAAACTTGGACTAAGCTTTATAACATAAGTTGGGCCCTTGGGTTTGACCCATCATTTGTCACTCAATGTCCTGCGTCTAACAGAACTTAGAAAGGAAAGCATTCAATTTGAGTTTGATTTTTAGCTGACCAGCATAACTGGAAAAACTTCGAGAGGCCAAAACATGTGCTTCCAGGCCTTTTTGTAGGGCTCACCTCAGAGCTACGATTTTATATATTATAAGCCCCGTTTGGAGTAATCGAACAAAAGTTACAGTTAAAATAGCGAGCAGGGAGCTGGGCGCGCGGTTTGGGCGAGCAGACAGCTTCTGAGCGGCAGGCAATGTTTTAGGCGAGCAGGCAGCTGAACGATTTTTTTTCTTTTCAAAAAACTTTGGGAGGCTAAAACATCTATTTCTAAGCCTTTTTTGGAATTTTAATAGCATCATTCATAGCCAAATGCTATAAGGCTTGTAGAGCTCGTCAAGAGTTTCGATTTGATATATAATAAGCCCTGTTTGGAGTTACAGAGCAAAAGTTACAATCAAAATAGCAGTCAGGCCTTCTTGAATTTGAATTTCTTGAAGGTTACTTTTGATTGATGACTCTTTCCCTTCCTGTAGACTCCTTTTGCCTATGGGACCCCATTAACTGCATAAACTCCCTCTTTTGCTTCTCTTTTTGGATTCTTGAAGAGCACTAGATGGTGGAGGTGACTTGGGTGAGCACTTTTCTCATGGTGGAGGTGATCTGGGCGAGCATCTTGTTCGTGCCCAAGGGCTGGGCGACCTGCCCTTGTGCGCAGAAGAGGGGTGCGTAGAGAGGAGGCATTGGGCGCCAATCTAGGCGCCGATTTAGGCTACCAGGTGCTGATCTAGGCACCATTCTAGGAAGTTTTGGTGAGTAGGCTCGTGGAGATGAGCATGCAGAGGCTGATGTGCACGCGGGGATTGCTGGGCATGTTGTTCGCGTGAATGGGCAAGAAGATGAGAGGGAGTTGGCGCCTTTGGTGTGCTGGGTGCCGCTGGCTAGGCGTTCCAGGCGCTGAGCGACGTTGGCCAGGCAACCTAGGTGCCGGACGCTGAGGCCTGGGCATTTTAGGCGCTTGGTGTTGGGGTTGGGGCGACTCGGGTGCCAATCGAGGCAGGCGAGACACACAACTTTAGTGGTGACAATTCTGGCAATGTGGTGGAGGATCTAGTTCCTTCATGTGGAATTCCTCAAAATTAGATTCCTCAAGGCCTTTATTGGTGCTGGGCGAGGCCAGTGCTGATGGAGTGGCACATGTGGTGTTGGGCCCTGTTAGAGAGGCGCTCATGGCACTAGTCGCTGCTGGAGGGGCGCCTATAGCGCTGGGTGCTGCTCAAGGGGTGCCCATGGAGCTGGAGGGGCACTTATGGCCGAGGCACCGTTTGGGCGTGGCTTCGTCTGGAAAGGTGTCGTATAGGTGCATCCTTAGTGTTGGGAGAGCAGACAGACCTTGTGTGCACTAAATGTTAAGCACGTGAGTGCTGCAGCAGCCAGGCGGCGGTGCTGGGTGATCACGCAAAGGATGAGACCCGATTGTTGAGATTCAATCGAATGTAGTCCCCTGGGTTGCAGACGGACTGAGTTTCAAAAGTGTGCCTAGAGATGGTAAAAACAATGTTATTTCAACATCAAAATATCTAACATGATTACCTAGGGAGAGAGGCGGGCTGTTTATGTGAGAGCAAAGACAGAGTCTGAGGATTACTTGTGAGAGAGCTACACCTTTGATACCAAGCTTTTGGCAACCCATAAGAGAGCCGCTTAGCTGGGGGTATAGGCTGCTTGCTTGAGAGCAGAACAGAGGTCAAGCTTTTGGCGACCCGCGAGAGAGCCGCTAGGCTGGAGATAGGTTGCTTGCTTGAGAGCAGAGTAGAGATAGACCAAGTTTTTTTGGCAACCTGTGAGAGAGATTTTAAGTTGGAGATATTTTGCCTACTTGAGAGCATAACAGAGATAGACCAAACTTTTTGGCGACTCGTAAGAGAGCCGCTAAGTTGGTGATAGGTTGCCTGCTTGAGAGCAGTGCAGATGTCAAGTTTTTTTTCGCGACCCGTGAGAGAGCCGTTAAGTTGGAGATAGGATGTCTGCTTGAGAGCAGTGTAGAGGCAGGTCAATCTTTTTTGGTGACCCGTGAGAGAGCTGCTAAGTTGTAGATAGATTGTCTGCTTAAGAGCAGAGTAGAGGCAAGTCAAGCTTTTGGCGATCTGCGAGATGATACAACTCGCCTTGACCTGTTGATTTTCTCAGCATTCATATATTTTTGAGCTTTTGCCAATAATTTTGGCTTACTCTTTGGTGGTCATTTCATTACTGAGAAGAGAAAACTTGATGAGCGGAAGCCTTCCAAAAAGGCAATCATGGTAACTTTGTCATTGGGCTCCTCGACCTGAAGGACCTCCTCGTTAAAACAAATGAGGTAGCTCCTCAAACTTTCATCTCGATCCTACTTTATGCTGAGCTGGTGGGTGACAGACTTCTGGTGGCGGCGCCCTCCAATAAAGTGTGACATGAAGGACTTGTTTAGCTTAGCAAATGAGCCAATGGAGGTTGGGGGAGAGCTTGGCGAACTATTGTCGAGTAGAACCCTTCAAGATGGTTGAAAATGCTCTGTACATGATTTTGTCGGGGACATTGTGTAGCTGCATCAAGGACTTATAAGTTTCGAGGTGGTTCAGTGGATCTTTCATACCGTAAAAGATTTTGATGGATGACATCTTGAATTTATGAGGAAGTGGGTAGTTCCCCACGTCAGGTTTGAAAGGCGTGCCGATTTGCCTTACAAGTTAGTTCATTGTCTCAGGTCCGTGTGCTTCCATGACATTGAAGACGTCACCCACTTATTTTAAGACCTCCTTAATTTTTTTGTCCTAGTGATTGAGAGGTTCTTTGGAATTATCACGGATATGACTCACATGTTCCATGCTTTGATTTCATCCTTATCCTCTTGAAAATGAGGGTCTCCACCATGGGAAACAGGAGCTGGAAGAGGAGGTAAAGGTCTCTCATGGTGGGTCCCCTGTGTGGGGTGCCCAAGGGGACTCCCAAAGGTGGGGCGCCCAGATGGGGAGCTCCTTGATGACCAGGGCATGGAGCTTCTCTAACTTCAGGTCCAGACTGCGCTCATTCTTGTTGTATGAGCATCAGTTGCAGAATCTGCTGGTTCTAGGCTACAAGCTGCTACATTGTGTCCAGCATCCGTTGTGCATTTGAGACAGGATTGGCAGTTGGAGGAGCAACTTCCTCCTCTCATGCTGGATTTTCTTCAGGTTGATTCATAGATCTGGTAGTGATCGCCATTGGTTCAACAAAGAAAGGGTTTAGGTGAGAATTTTGTCGATTCCCACAGACGGCGCCAAACTAGTGATGTACAAATTAATTTGCACACCACTTGTCAAATAAGCAGTATAAAATGCAGTAAAGTAAGTAGAGGGAGAGAGAAGACAAAATTTATAGTGATTCAGTCAACGTGACTTACGTCCACTTTGAATGACTATGGTTATTGACAAAGCATAACTTTAATGCATGACCTCCACCTGATGCAACATTTATTTTTTCATTTATGTCATAAATAACATTTTGCTTCGAGCAATGCTAGGTAACTCAAATCTGTAACCCAAATTTGCATCTCAAATGAAGAGGACCGTTGGATCAGTGAGTCCCAGTTAAAAAAGTTGATGAAACCCACACATCAAATGATCCTCTTTCATTTGGAATGCAAATCTGAGTTACAAATTTGAGTTACATAGTATTTTTCTTTTGTTTCAAGAATTTCTTAAATTTCACCAAGTATTGCATGTGTATATAATCTATACCTAAATTTTACAGAAATCTCAATCTTGAGAAAAATTCATGTGCCCAGTGTCTCAATTTTTCCAAGTAATAATAAACCATTTTTTTGTATAAATATAATGTCCTTTCATAGAATTTAATATCTTAAAAAGTTACTTAATATCATAAACCAGTTGTGATACATATGAGCATTTGATTAGATTGTTGGATTAAATCACATGCAATAGAAGTGTGTCACACAGAATTTTCATACAATTAAAATTTACTAAGCACATGAATAAAACAAATGAGCTTCATATAGATTATAGTGACAAATATTGCATTCATGTACTTCTATTAAATCTGACCAACAACTTACTAGTATCGAACAGCAGAACTAGCAGCAATGGTTTATAGAATGTTATGACCCAACTAGAATACATTCTATCTCACAACTTTATAAAAACTTTTACATAATCTCACATTAACTAGAGAATAAATGCATATTAAATTTCTAATCACCAAAACGTGCTAGATGCCTTAGTTTAGTCAAATGAATTCAATGCATAAATAACACTACCGAAAAATCTTACGAGAGCTGCTATTGGGTTTCCAAAATCACATTAGTGCACTAAGCCAATTTGATGCTATAATGCTTCACCCAAAAAATCTGAATTTTTTTCCAAGTGAATTGCACTCATTGTCCTATGAAAATATTTTTCAATGTTCATAGCTCGGTTTAGGGAATTGAATTGTAATACAAATCCATGAATCAAAACAGTAATTCTTTTCAAGATCAAAGTCAATTTAAAAACTAGCAGCTAACTGTTATAATTCTAACATAAGGTCTAAATACCAAAACTGATTATATAAGAATTAAAGATCTGCCAAAACTTAAGAATTGGCCACGGCTCAGCAATGACCAGTATTACAAAACTTGTGAGCTACTTAAAATTATATCGTTGGTTATTATTTTTTATAATAAAATCATAACTTTGAAAAAAAATTACAACTGTTTAAGGAAAGTTATGATCGATCACAAGCACTCATAATCGATAATTAAAAATGTGGTATCAATCCGAACATTCCATGATTTATTATGCCCTTTGATGTTGTAACTTATACTTCAAAAAAATTGTCACTTAACCTTAAAAAGTTATAATTTTATGTACCAGTATCGCCGATTGTACCGTAGAAATTCCTATCTAATCTAAACTCTTTTTATTACCCATTATTCTTTCGAACTTGACTGCGGTACCGCTACAAAAAATTTGGTACCATACCTCTAAAATTTACAATTTCATAGGGTGCTTTTACAATTTGTGGGTCATTTTACAACTAAAAAAATTACCATTTTTATTAGTATTTTTATCACTGTCGTTGGTGTTTTATCACATTTGTGAAAATTATTTTTACCACTTTTCCTTGGTATAAAATAAATTATCACTTTTGTAGGTGATTTATCATATTTGTGGATATTTTTTTCACTGTTATGATGATTATTTTTATTATTTTTTGTGTATCACAATAATAATAAAAATATTTATAAAT
>JAHQCQ010017406.1:0-11007 GCA_023539305.1 Ilex asprella | reverse complement strand
TGTATAATAACCCTAACATCAATGGACAAGAAATGGAAGAAAACCCTACCTCAATGTTCTTGAAAACCTAGGTTTAGTGTGAAGAAGATGAAGATTTGATCTCCTTTGAAGTATAGATCTCCTCTTGATCTTGTATTTTATCCTTCTCTCTTCCTCTTTAATCTTTCCTAGGGTTAGGAGGGGCGAAATTAATGCTAAGAGGGCGACATTAGGTGTTTATAGGGCAAGAAAATGGGGCAAAACCTGACATTTTTGGTTCAGAAAAAATCGGGCGTACTTGTATTGTTGATAGATTTTTTGTGCAACTTCCAGGGTAATTTTGACCTATTTATAGGTCGAATTGGAAAATTTACATGAGATACACTTTTATATATCTGGATGTCTACTATCTACTGTAAAAATTTCAGATTAATTGAACATAAGGATAAAAAGTTATGGTCAAAATACTAAGTAGTTTCCAAAATTCTAATTCCCAAATTTTCTCTAAAATGTGTTTTAACTCCAAAATACTTTCTAACTTTTAATACACCTCATATTATCTCTCCTAAGGTTTTTCGACCTTCTGGACTCAATGGACACCTTATTTTGACCTAAAAATATTTAGAGACTTATCTACTAATCCTTCTCAAGTTTAAACGTCTTCCTAGTATTTATTCTTACGGTTCCAATATACATGATTTATTCTTACGTCATTACATATATAATACTCACTAGACAAATACATTCGTATATGTTAATACAAATATGTGGGGGTTTACAGGGACCTCCACTTTCAAGGATTCTATGTTGAGCTTTTGAACATAGCTTTGCATGCTCTCATTGGGTCCATATTTCTTGCTCAACAGGTGATAATTCGGTTTTCGGTAAGTCCGAGCTCCTATGAAGTGTGATACAAGGGAGACAAAGAGTTTTCTGAAGGATGAGATGGATTCGGGGTCAACCTATTAAACCACGCTAGGGCTTAACCTTTTAAGGTGATGGCGAAAGTTAGGCATCGTACTAGGTCCTGGTATTCATGTAGCTCCATTTGATTCTTATAGGTGTTGAGGTGGTCTATGAGATATTTTGTTCCATCAAAGGCCTCTTTTTGGGGTATTCTAAATTTATGTGGAAGTGGAAAATGCAGCACCTGTGCGGTAAATAGGGATTCATTCTGCTGAACTTAGGCATTCATAGTCACTAGAGTTTTGTTTTTGACATCCTTCTTCATGTGGTTGAGTTTCTAATGGATGTATCTGAAGCGTTGTTCCCAATATTGTTCTTTCCTTTCTTGTTGAAACAGGGGGAACTCATTATTATGAGCTTCCCTGTTTTGACTTTGCACTTCCTCGCTTTCATTATTTCTATGAACTCGACGATGGGCATTGCCAACAGTTTGACTCCACTCATCTCCCTTGGTGATGTCTTTCAGGGGGTTGTTGTGTTGCCGTTCCCTCTGAGGGTGATCACCTTGGGTTGGCTGCGCTCATTGGAGATGCTGAAGGAGGTTCAGTAACTTCTCATTCTGTTGGAGGAGACGTTGATTGGCTAGGCGAAAAGCCTCCAGTTCATTATTAGGTGCAAGATCCACCATGGGAGGTCAACTTCAAGTGTAGGAAAGAAATCATGGGGATTTTCTTGCTGCCTTCAAGTGGTAGCTTCTTGTTGGGTCTGTAATCGAGGAGGATTCATTTGACTTCTACTTATGTTGCATGTAGAAACTATCAATTATAGAAGAAAATCAGTATTTTTTTAACAGGAACAGTCGTTCCCACAGACTGCGTTAACTGATGATGTTCTTAACACGACTGAGCAATGATGTTAGTATAAGACATACTGAATAATTGAATCAGTTCAGTCTGAGCTCTAAAACCCCATGGAGTAGGATTTGAAGAATAAATGGGTAATTACGCAGAGTGTTTATAGTGGTTCACCAGCTCGGGAGCTCGGCTAATCCACTCTAAAGGAGTCTCTTGCTCCTGAATATATTGATTACTGTATGAAGTGTACATAGAATATTTTGTAAGGCTACAAGGGCTTCTCCCTTATTTTCGAGGGTTTTGCCTCTTATTTATAGCTATCTTGAGTCTTACTTGATCTAAGGCGAGATCCTCACTCATTCCTTGTAATGGTTGCCCTTATTGCGCAACGAGACTTGCGCTTGGTGGGTGAATTGATGCTACAAAAAAGGGGAGCTTGGTGGAATTTAGCTGTCCTTTGCAGGGGTGGCTCAAGACAATTTGGGGCCTGAAGCGGTACTTCTAAATGAGGCATTTTATGTTTAGTGTTAATTTTTTTTATTTAAAAATAAATTTTCTTGCTTTTTGAGTTGCAAAAGTATTAATTAAGGTTTTATATTCAAGTTTTGCTACCATATATTTTTCAATTTATAGTATTGTTAACCCAGTTAATCTTTCTTGTGACATAGTCAGTCTTAAGTAAGATTTTATCAATTTTAATTTTGAAAAGCTTCTTTTTGCAGAAGCAACTATTACAGGAATTGTTAATAATATTCTATAAGCAATGCATGTATTTGAAAAAGAATCTAACTTTTTTATATAATTTAATATCTCAATTGGAGTATTTTCTTTCATTTGTAAAATTTCTTTTAAAACATTTAGTTCTATAAATAAATATAAGCCATCAATATTGAAAAAAAAAATCGTGTTTTAATAAACATTCGAGATCCAAACAATATTTTTTTAAACTATCACTGGTCAATGATTTTAATTTTTCTAGTTAAATAAAAAACCAAAAATATTTTCGTACTTTTGTAATTGTTCAAATCTATTTTTTAGTGAAGAAATAGTTTGGTTAATTATATATGTAAAATAATCAATTCTAAAAAATTATTCAATAGATTGTGTTACCTCATCATCAACATTTTCATCAAATTATTTTTTTCTACGAACTTTACGTTTTTCAAGAAATATAAGTTCTATACCCATTTCACGTGCAATCTCTTTAGATGAAATCATAGCATTGATAAATCTACTTTTCCTATATTTTTCAAAAAAAGAAATGAGACATTTTAATTGATCTATAGCAATATCAATATGCATGTCTTTTGATTATAAATATTTACTAACTAAGTTGACGGAAAATAAAATATCATACCAAATAGTCATGCCTAATAAGAATTCAAAAATCTCAATCCAATATGTTTCTAAACAATTAGCTTCACTCCTTGTTTTAGGATCTTCATTAGTTTCTGCTAATTGCAATAATGCATCTCTTATTTTTGGAGCTTGAAATCTTATTGTTTTAACTCTTTCAACACAACTTTTCCAACGTGTTTGTGATAACGGCTTAAGAGTTAAATCTTGAATATTATCTTGTAAAATTTTTCATCGTTTTGTGGAAGAAGAAAATAATGATTATATACGTTGTACTATTCCAAAAAATGATATAGCTTTGGGACAAGAGTTAGTCATATCACAAAGTACTAGATTTAAATTATGACAATCACATGGTGTATAAAATGCTCTAGAATTTATATTGAGTAGCCTTTTTTGTACACCTTGATATTTTCCTTTCATACTAGACCTATTATCACATCCTTGTCCTCGTACATCATTAATATCTAGTTCAAGATTACTTATTACATCTATAAGTTTATCAAATAAACATTTTTCACTCGTATCATCTACTTTAATAAACTCTAAAAAATATTCTTCTATTTTTATTGGATTTATTGTAATATCTACACATTGTAATATGATAGACATTTATTCTTGATGACTTACATCGGGAGTACAATCAAGTATGATTGAATAATATTTTACTTCTTTAACTTTTTTAATAATATTGATTCTTTCTTCATTTCCTAACAAACTTATCAATTTATTTTATATGTTATGTCCAAGATAATGGTTATGAATTATATCTTGTTGAATATGACGAACGTGTTCTTGCATTATCGAATCAAATTCCGCAATCATTTCAATTAAACTTAAAAAAATTGTCATTATTTTCTTGATATATCTTTTCACTTTTTCCCCGAAAAACTAAATTATTTTTGTAAGAAATTTTAATGATTCGTACATGAAATTTAGGACACCTAATATTCAAGATTTATATCATATACAAGATTTAGAACATACCTGTATGAGTCATGATATTCGATCTTCAAGTTTCTTTCACGAAAGGGCAAGGTCTTCCTCTCCTTCTTCAAAGCAATAGGTGGCTATCATTGGGACAAGTCAATTTAGGGTTATGAAGTGGAGAGGGGACCTAACCTGTATTTATAATGAAATCTAATGGGCTCTCCCATTACGGGCCACAATTAGATTAAGGCCTATACTTAGTCGCCTCAATCACATCAATTAAAAGATGTACATAAGCCCATCAAAATAGATCACTTAATAATATTGGGCTCATCTCATTGGACTATAAATTCAGCCCATTTTTTACAAACTAAAAATTAACTATCAATTAATGGAAGTCCAATATAGAAAAATTCTAACATTCTCCCACTTGGACAACATTAATTATAGTCAACAAAATTATATATATTTTAAAAAAAACGACTCTAGGCCTAGTCAAACAAAACTCAATGTGGCCACAATAAAAAATAATATAGTCCTGTGACAAGATCTCAAACACAACCTGGTCCAACAAAACTACTATTTTCGAATCATGGCGGCCTTTGCATCCTTTATTGACATAGGACCAATCCATGATTACAAAAAATAATAATTCTATTGACATGGATCAAAATGTGGTAGTGTAGCAAGAAAATAACATCTCAATATGTGATCTGATAAACATGTTATTTTCATTATCAGTCCTCCAAATGATTTCTCTTTAACAACATGCTTCAACAATAAGTTAGAGAAATCCACTAACTTCAACAATAAGCTAGTATGTCTCCAAACTTAAAATCACAAGATTTTCTCAAATGGTGTAATCGAAAACATACTCAATTCACAAAACAGTCATACTTAAGGTATACACCAAACCTTAAGAATTTGTATAAAATGACATATCATAAATGTGTACACATATAACATAACAAGAACATCATGCTAATAATTAGAATAATCATCCAAATATTTATTATTCTTCAAATAGATGTATTTCAACCATAATGAGTATTAAATATCACATATGTAATTAAATCAATACTAAAGTACTTAGCACATAAATAAACTCCCACTAACCAAGTACATCAAAAGACCCTAAAATACCCATGTTGTCAACATGTTTCTTAAACATTACAGGTCTCAGTCCCTTGGTTAAAGGATCAACAAGCATTGATTCTATATCAATATGTTCGATCACAATGTCATCTTTCTTCAGAAGATCCCTAACAGAAAGATATTTAATTTTCACATGTTTAGACCCACTAGAATGTTTGTTGTTCTTTGAGAAGAACACAGTTGCACTATTATCACAATAAATTTTTAGTGGTCTAGAGATGGATTCAACAATCATAAGTTCTGAAATAAAATTCCTGAGCCATATAACTTATGTTGCAGCTCCATAACAAGCTACAAATTCAGCTTGCATAATGGAAGAAGTTGTGAGAGTTTATTTAACACTCTTTCATGTTATTATTCCTCCAACTAACCTGAAAATATATTCTGAAGTGGATTTGAAATCATCCTGACACCCAGCAAAATATAAATTTGAGTAATCAATCGCCTCAAGACTATCAACTTTCCTATAAACAAGCATATAAATTTTTTTTTCTTTGCAAGTATCTCATAACTTTCTTAGCTAACACCCAATGATCTAATCTTGCTTTGAAAAGATATTTACCAAGAACACTAACTGCAAAAGCAATGTCAGACTTATTACAACTATGTGCATACATTAAACTGCCAAAAGCACTCACAAAAGGTATATTCTTCATAGACTCCTCCTCAAGATTATTATTGGGGCATTGACTTAAACTGAATTTATTACCTTTTACAACAAGTACATCCCCAAACTTATAATTATGCATATTAAATCTTTCAAGTACATGATCTATATATGCCATTTGAGAAAGTCCCAACAATCTACGACTCATATCCCTATGAATTTGAATGCCTAAAACAAAATATATTTTTCTAAGATCTTTCATGTCAAATATTTTGCACAACAATTGTTTAATCTCATGAAATAAACTCAAATCACTATTTGCAAGCAAAATATCATCAACATAGAGAATAAGAAAAAATAAATTTGCTCCCACTAGCCTTAAGATATATGTATTGATCTATCTTGTTCTAAAAAAAACCAAGAGAACTTTACTATCTCATCTTTCATGGCACCTATCCACATATTAGATTAAGGACAAGTAATAGCAGTATGGTATGTTACAGGATCAACAATATCATCAATATCATAATCACTTTCTTCAAGGTATACATAATATTCATCAGAAATAACAAGTCTCCTTGGTTTTGTAGACATTCTCAAAAAAATTTCAGTAGTAGACTCTAAAGGCTGGGGAAGCTCAATAAGAACAGAAGATTCAATTACAGGAATAGGAAGATCAACCACTTGAATAGGAAAACTAACAACAAGAGCAGGTATAATATTCTCTTGCACAACAAGTAAAGGAATAGAAATAAATTTATCTTACTCATGCTCACTAATAGGCTGCGAGCAACCAACATCAGCAACATCAAGCTCTAGAAATTTTGTTGTTAGAGACTCAACAATTTTAGTATCAAGTGTAGGACAATAGAACTGATATCCTTTTGAATGTTCTGGGTAATCTATGAAAAAATAACGAATGGTTGTAGGATCAGTATTTTTTTCAAAAGGGTTATAGATTTTGACCTTAGTAGAACAACCCTAGACTCGAAAATAGTTAAGGCTTAATTTCCTATTGGTCCATTATTCAAAAGGTATTTATGAAACATATTTGCTAAAAACTCTATTAAGAATCTATGAAGCCGTTTTAATGGCTTTTTTCCAAAGATAATTAGGTAAATTACACCTACTCATCATGCTCCTTATCATGTCTTTTAAGGGTGCGATTATCCCTTTCAGTCACACCATTCTGCTTGAGACTACTAAACATGGTATATTAGGCAACAATTTCATAATCTTGCAAGTAATTGGAAAATAGTCTCAAATGCTGTCCAAACACATGATGTTTGTCATAATACTCACCACAACGGTCAGACCTAACAATTTTGATGACTTTATCTAATTGTTTATCTACCTCAGTTTTAAAAATTTTAAACCTTTCAAGAGCATCATATTTTTTATTAATTAAATAAATATATCCATAATGAGAGAAATCGTCAATAAATGTAATAAAATATTTATTATCACACAAGGTATGTGAGTAAAGTCTACTAATGTCAGTGTGAATGATTTCTAAAAGATTTAGACTGCGAGTTGTACTTTTCTTCTTAGTCTTGGTTAATTTCCCTCTAGTACAGTCAACACAAGTTTCAAGGTCTTCAAAATCAAGGAGAAGAAGAATATAATTTTTTTATTAATCTTTCCACTCTTTCTCTAGATATGTGACTCAAACATTTATGCCACAACTGTGAAAATTTTTCTTTAATGAGGGGTCTCTTAGATACAACATTCACAATATTTGAAAGATCATATTCATTATTGGTAGCCAAGCATATACTATAGAGACCAACAATTTTGGAATTCAAAGACAATTGAGTCTTACCTTCTTCTTTTCTAACCAACTTGAATCGAGTGCACTCATTTTTCTTATGATCTATTTTTTTGCAAAAGTAACACTTGACATCTTTTCGAATGACAACCTTAGGACCTCCCACATTCTAACCAGTACCATGCCTTTTGAAATCCGACCATTCTTTGGAGCATTATGACTAGATTTTTTATTATTTCCCTAATATCGACCTTTGAAACTAGATTTAGGCTGAGAAACAAACAAGACAGTTTCACTCTTTTCTTTTCTAAGTTTTTTCTTCCTCAGAATCACACTTGGAGATAAGATCATTTAATGTCTATGACTCATTTTGGGTATTATAGGCAGTTTTAATTTGACTAAACTCAGGAAACAAAAAGTTAAGAGTGTGATAAACAATGAAATCATCAGGAATAACAATTTTGATGACTTTGAGCTTGGTTTGAACATGAACCATTCTAAGGATATATTCCCTAACACCACTTACATTGTCATATTTCATACTCGTTAATTCATTCATTAGGCCCCCAACTTTAGTCTTATTGGATACCTTGTATCTCTCTCCTACAGAAGTAAAGAACTCCTTGACATTCTTGGTTTCAAGCAAGCCACTTATAAAGTATCAGAAATTGACCTTTTCATGACAATTATATTCAGTCTAATAGATTTCTTTCACTTGTATAAAGTTCTTTTTCTTCAGGGGAGCTCTCACTAGGTTTAACAAGTTCATTCTTTTTTAAGGTAAAGTATATATCAGCAATTTTAAGGGCAAACTCAATATCTTGCCTCCCCATCTCTTATAATTAGAACCAGTTAAGATGTTAATATTGGCATTATTATTATTCAGAGCAAAAGAGACTATTCAAGGCAACGAGAATATAAACAGTTAGTAAAATTGGGCAATAAATAAATAAAATATTTTTTGAACATAATATGTCATATTTTATTAAAAGAGTCCAAGTATATCACTATAAACTACCCTTTGGGCAGAGAATGCAATATGTTATAGGTCCTCTCTTTCATGAAACTAATCAATGAGAATGCTCAAGTTTTGAAAAATTTATCCCCTTTGGGCAGATAAACCTTCTAGACTATCGTACCTCTACCATAATGTTTCATGACATCTCCAAACTACAATACACAACAACCCCCTTTGGGCAAGTAATTATATATTAAAATTTAGAGATAATCCAGTAACAAAAGCATGAGAAAATTTTACAAATTTTAATAAATGGACCACTTTGGTGCCAACCATCCATCTTAACTTATAGAATTTCCCAAACCGAAATATTTTAATAAATTGTCCATAATTAAATATCATGTGATCAATCAATATGAGGTACTAATTAATATGTATCTCTTTAGATCACCTATCATCAATCGTTGTATTCAAATCTCAATTCTATTTTTTTTTTACTATTAAAATTAAATAATTTAAATTCACATCTACCAACATTGAATGAATAATATGTAGATCATATAAAAAAAAATTTATCATACAAATCACAAGGGACTAAAATTAGAATTGTACAAACATCATCTACAAATTATAGTCAATCAATGTTATATCAACATGATAAAATAATTTGTATAGATAAAACATGTATATATTCGTCAACAAAATTCAAAAAAAAATTAATAGGTTGAACGAATATGACACAATCAAATAAAATAAATACATGTGTATTATCATAAAAATCCTAACAATTCAAGAAATAATAAAATAAAATAAAACAAAAACTCAATGCAAAGGTAAGATACCTTTTGTTTTTTTTTCTTACTGTCACCATCAATGGTTTCACTTTTTTTTTTTTCTTGTAACTGGCGGCTATCACGAATGTTGCAACCTTCTTCTTTTTTTTTTTTCCTTTCTTCAACCTACTGGCCGCCCTCCAACATTCAAGACCTAAGTTAAAATCCTTTTTTTTTTTTGTTCAACGCTGCTCGTCGTCTTGTGTTAATCACGGCCATAGATGGTAACACAAAAAATTGAATTCTAGGCTCGAGTCATTAAATTGTAATACAAATTTTATCGGGTCCTAAATTCATATACGATAGGCTATGATACCACATGTAAGAAATTTTAATGATTCGTACATGAAATTTTGGACACCTAATATTCAAGATTTATATTATATAAAAGATTTAAAACATACCTGTATGAGCCATGATATTCGATCTTCAAGTTTCTTTCGCGGAAGGGCAAGGTCTTCCTCTCCTTCTTCAAAGCAATAGGCGGCTATCATTGGGATAAGTCAATTTAGGATTATGAAGTGGAGAGGAGACCTAGCCTGTATTTATAATGAAATTTAATGGGCTCTCCAATTACGGACCACAATTAGATTAAGTTCTACACTTAACCACCTCAACTACATCAATTAAAAGATGTATATAAGCCCATCAAAATAGATCACTTAATAATATTGGGCTCATCTCATTGGACTATTAATTCAGCCCGTTTTTCCCAAACTAAAAATTAACTATCAATTAATGGAAGTCCAATATAGAAAAATTCCAACAATTTTTACCAAGATTCTTTACAACGGCAATAATTCTTACTAATACATTTTGTCAATATTATTTCTTTCTATTAATTTGTTCTTGGATACTTTTATCAATTGTTTTATTTAGTTGCAATCTTGTTTCGAATTCAATCCAAGTATTCATATTAGTTATATGCTCATTAGTTATTTCATGATTTTTAATGTTAACATCAATATTTCTTCAATCTTTTGTTCCTTCATTAGCTAGTTTACTTGTAGAATAATTCATATTGAATAACTTGCAACAAAAACAAAATATTTTATTCAAATCTTTTGAATATACTAGTCATCTTCTATCAAGTGTTTCCCCATTTGTTAATTTGCGAATATAATGTGTAGTAGAAAAATGTCTAGAGTGTTCCTCCGTAGGAAAATCTAAATTATTATATCTAATTGGACCATTCTCTACTAATAAATCTCTTAATTTTGTATCAATATTTTTCCATTGACTTGGATCATAAATATTTATATGACTATAATCACTTGTTTCATTAAGATTTTGATTGTCTTCTATTTCATTATATTTTATTTCACTATTTTCTTTTTCAATATTTTCTATTTCATTATCCTCTATTTCATTATCTTTTATTTCAATATTTTCTACTTCAATATTTTTTATTTTCATTATCTTCTATTTTATTATCTTTTATTTCAATATTTTCTATTTCAATATTTTTTATTTTATTCTCTTCTATTTGATTATCTACTTGTTCATTTTCAAATTTTTTATCTAAATTTTTTGTTGCATTATTTTTGTTACTGGTAACAAATTTATCAAAAGATTTTTTTGAGATTCTATTAGTTGATTTATTTTTTTTAAAAAAAAAAAAATTGTATCCACTTGGTTGTCTTCTATGTGTCATATTATTA
>JAHQCQ010017405.1:0-11008 GCA_023539305.1 Ilex asprella | reverse complement strand
GGTGATAGTCCAACAACCATAACAAATTAAGTTTTGAAGCAGAGTAGGATTCACTCATACATGGTTGAGTAGGGTGATCATGGACATTACAAGACTTAAGTGTTGGAGTATACTCTACTAGTCAACCAAATTCATAGCGTTGTTTTTTGGATTCAAATCTCTTTCAATATTTTTTTCCATTTATTTTCTTTTTTGGTGGATCACTCCCGTGCATTAGTGTGGAACCGCGTATATACGTAAAATGGGTCCCACTCAAAATCATAGTACTTGATCTATCAATAAAAAAATTTTGAAAAAAATATATTGAAAACTGTTTCACTCTTGTTTTCTTGGGGGGAAAAAGAAAAAAAAAATTACTTTTTCAAATTTACATATATAGCTCTTTTATCAAATGTTGTCTTTCGTTTTTTATATTTTATTTGTCTAGGTTAAGCATTTCAGTTTGTACAAGCAGCTGTCTTCTTACAATCAAAATACATTATTGTGTGTTTTCAACCTATGATAGCAAGACTGATGTATCTGAGAAATAATGGATTTGATGAGCAAAGAGGCACAGCTCATGCAGCTTATTAGCATTAATGATAACTGAGCTTGGAGGTTAAGGGGCAAACGAGACTGCAGAAGCTTTTTAATATGCTGCATTTTCAATTATTTTGCAATTGGTGCAAGTTTATTTATGAAAGCCATGGTTTCTTCTTCCATGGTTTGAATCGAAGTGGCTGGTTCGCTGAGGAACCTTTGATTGTGATCCACATGTTGACTTCATGACAAGAATACCGTGAGTCTAAATGCTGGCCTTGTCACCTTAGATTCTAATGCTTTTCAAAAGCATGTCTTCGTCCAGCTTGATTGGATATTGACTTCTGATGAGGAACTATAATGGTGATTAAATTCAGTCGTTCTATATCGAGTATCCACTAGAGCTTTATTTGTATTCATTTACTTATTAAATCCTAAACTGTATTAGTAGGCTGAGTAAGGTTGTTATCCATAGTACAGACTGCATCTGACTAGTTCTACTTCATTTTAACAATTTCCCATTCATTTGCTCCAAACAAATAGAATTGTGTAGCTTATTAGAACAAGTAAAGATCCCATTGAAGTTCCACTGATGTAATGCGCAAAACAGAGAATGGTGTAATTGCATATCCGGACTGCTTAGGTATTAACCAGAGAGCTGTTAAATTATGCAAGATCCTACTTCAGTTGGAATGGGTCTTGTAGGAGGGGGACCCACTAGCCCTTTACCCTTTTAGTCCTCTTGCAAACTTAAAACAATTATTATGGTATGCTACTAGACATTTCCATTGAGAACTGATGTGTATCGTTTGACTATTCTGCTTTGTAGGAGGCTGCTCTTTATAGTAAATCAGGTCAAAATAATATGCCAATTTCTTTTCCTCAGAACCTCAAGTTTTTGGTTGTCTTCTGCAACCTCAGTCATACTGATGTTTCATGGGAATATTTTAGCACTTGGTTTCTAAGGGATTGTATGCTGGAGAGGAATTCTCGCAATTGGTGACATCCACCCTGGTGATGGGGATGTAGCACAGGAACACCCCGATCCTGTGATTCTATTTTGAGTCAGTCTGGCAGATATCTCAAGGTTCCATTGATCGATTATGCTCGTCTTATCATTATCCTTGATATGTGCATATAATGTACAATTGATGCATTTTACTAACAAACACAGACAAATCACGACCACCAAATAAAAAGAAAAGAAGAACAAATTACCTGAGAAGCTTGATTCTGAGAATCGATTTAGGGGGCAAAAATCGATTTGGGGCAAAAATCGATTTAGGGCAAAAAACGATTGAAGGCAGTCGGTGGTGGAGGCTGAGGTCACGCAGGTGGAGGCTCTGGTCAGTCGGTCACGCAGGTGGAGGAAGTGGTCAGTCGGTCACGCAGGTGGAGGAACTGGTCGGTCGGTCACGCAGGTGGAGGAAGTGGTCAGT
This sequence comes from Ilex asprella, assembly GCA_023539305.1. NCBI lineage: Eukaryota > Viridiplantae > Streptophyta > Magnoliopsida > Aquifoliales > Aquifoliaceae > Ilex > Ilex asprella. The sequence goes on along the minus strand of JAHQCQ010017405.1, from coordinate 9,050 downwards.
CGGTCACGCAGGTGGAGGAAGTGCTTGCTGGTGGCGGCTGTGGTCGCTGGTGGATGTCTTCGTCGGATACTGTGGTCGCTGGTCGGAGGTTGGCTAAGACTCGTTGAGGAGGAGGGAGCAGTCGTCGGAGGTTGGAGGTGGAGGAGGGAGCAGTCGTTGGATATTTGAAACATGTAGACTGATCTGGAAAAAAAAACCGGAGGTAATGAACCTTTAAAGACATCATTTGGAATGACGTCTTTAAAGACATCATTACAAATGACGTTTTCACACCTTTATTTTTTGTTTAACTCTGTTAACTGCCGTTAAATTTAGTCATGTTATAAAACGTCATTACAAATGACGACTTTAAAAACGTCATTTGGAATGACGTTTTCATAAAAAAAATTAAACTTCAAATCGTCATTCTAAATGACGTTTTTATACATGAAGGCGTCATTTGGAATGACGTCTTTAAAAAGAAGCTGGGTTTGGGAATTAAGTTAAAAACTGACTGGGTTTGAGAAATAAGTTTTGAGGGGGGCTGGGTTTGGAGAAAAGCTCCACGAAAATGCTAAGCAATTTCCTCTTCATTATCCACATGCACACGAAAATGCATAGCACATGGTCGGACTCCTATTCTCCTCCGACACAACTGTCTTTTCCGGAAAGTAAGACCACCATCTTTTAGGATTAAAGTAAATGAAAATTGTATCCACTGTTCCATATTCCCCACTCACTTTTGTCATTTTCTTTCATGTCCCACTGAGGCACTGAGCAACTTTCTCCATTGCCCAACCATCATGCCTCTGGACACTAACCACCTGTCCTGTCCATCCCTTATTTATCCAATCCCAAACTTTGACCCCACAACCTTCTAAAAATAACAAAATTATCCCCTCCTTCATACCTTGTTGGATGACAGAATTTAATTTGTCTATTTTATTTGTTTGAATTTTTTAAGTGGGCATAGGACCCTTATACCCACATTAAAAAAAAAAGAAAAATTATATATAATGAAAACTTAAAAGTGTAGGCCTTACTTTCCCAAAAAAAAAAGAAAAGAAAAAAGAAAAGAAAAAAAGTAGGCACCTTACTTTCCTCTTGCAATGCCTAAAGTGGCGGCCCCCACTTTGAAAATTGTATCACTATTCCATATTCCCACTCACTTTTTGTCATTGTCTTTCATGTCCCACTCACCAACTTTCTCCACTGCCCAAGCATCACGCCTACACACTAACCAGCTGTCCGTCCCTTCTTTATCCAATCCGAAATTTTGACCCCACAATCTTACAAAAATAACAAAATTATCCCCCCCTTCATACTTTGTTGGATGATACGGGCACGGGAAACGTGAATCTCACCGAACTAGAAATGTGTTCCATCTATTATAACTCACAACTAATTATATATAATTAAATCCCTAGACAAAGTTGCATCTAATCCATTGCCACTAGCTCGGAATTTTGCAGTTGTCTCACCTAAGCATGTCAATCATGTTGGGTCTTCACGGGTTCGTCTTACAATAATACTTGAGAAAAATGAAAAAATATTCGTAACATATTATGTTTGTCTATAATGAAACAATACTTTAGAACACTAAAACCATCTATTTTTGTATTATGTTTATATCATGTTAATAAATTGTGTCATATTTTGACACCGATCTTTAGAAAATCTTCGTAGCGTTTGGTTTCAACCATAGCCTTCTTCTCTTATGCTGCCTTGTGGATGTCAGCCATCTTATTCTTCTTCTTTTCTGCATATTCTGCTTTCTTCTTTTCAAAATTTTCCTGATCGTCTTAAGGCTTATCAGAACAATAATAATGCTAATGCTAATGAAAAAGAGAGTTGCTAATGCATACAACCAATGCCTCATGAAATAAGTCAGCATGAATTCATACAACTCGTGCTTTGAATAGCCCATTGCTTTAGAAAATTATACACAAAATGAAAAATGCTTCAATTGGCAACACATTATTTCTTTTTCTTAAGGCTTTCATAGATGCTCTATTCAGAGAAAAACTAAGGAGAATCTAAATTATGAAATTAACTAAGGAGAATCTAATTTACATTAAAACTAAATTATGAAAAACAGAAAAACTAAATTATGTAATTAAAAAAATAAAAACTAAATTATGAAATTAAGGAGAATTTTAATGTGGTCATCAAACAATGATGTCTCATTCTACGACAAGAGTTCTAATCAAGTTGAGTTTTTTGAGCTTAAATATATTCAAATTCAGTTTGAATGTGACTAATCAAACTCAAACTCGACTATCAAACTTAGATTCTTGCTCAAACTTAACTTGATAGAAGCCTACGAACAGTTAAGCCAAACTCGAGCTGAAATTGTGCTCAATTTCATAGCAAATTTTCCAAAATTCAATCCTAGAATAGTCAATTTCTCTTTAAGAATCTCCCCAAATCTATATAATAACCAGTAAAATCAAAACCTAAAATTTTAAATAACCATAAATCTATTTGAGAGAAGAAATAGAGAGGTGTGTATAGTCTGAAACTAGTTGGTGATAAGTGGAGAGGTAATCATCTTTCGGATCACTGTTGTTTCAAAATAAAATTAAAATTATTTATATATAGGAATCTAATTGAGTTGAACTACACGATACTTAATTCAACTTGCTCAAAAAATGAGCTTAAAAATCATATGAAATTCATGTCAATTTGTATTTTGAACGATCCTATAATAAACTAGCCCAAGTCAAACTCGAGCTGCTTTTATCCTTAAATAGTCCAATTACATGACACCCTTGTTCTACATAAATAATTTTTTAATTTTTTTTGCCAAATGTTTTTTTTTGTTAGACTTTGAAGTTAAGAGAGATCTCTATGTAATCCTAAAACAAGAGTAACGCTATTTGGATTTAAAAATCTGACCTAATGACGTGATTTTATTGAAATCGTTGGATTAACACAAAATTTTAATGTTTGATAGAATCTACGATCAATCGAAAGACTATAATGATCCCCAATCCTCTCCTACTTTATTCCTTTCAGAAAAATTTTGAAAAAATTTACGATTCAATAGGAACAAATTATAATTCAATGAGGTCAAAATTACATTCCAATGAAGTTCAAAAACTTGGGATCGATCCTAAAGAGTTGAGATTAATCCCAAGTTTTTTTTATCAATGGTATGTCAATCAATTGAGTCGTTAATAAACTTATTTGAGTCGTAACTTAATATGATTAAGTTGTAATTGAGTCGTTTTTTTCCAAGTAAGTTACATTGTCTCTTATTTTTCAAACGAGAATGGTAATATGTAGCCTATTACTTACTTTTAAATTATTTTTTTGTTCTATGTAAGTAATGACTCATTTTAAAATTCAATCATCATTTGCTGTCTGCTCGATGAGAAAATTTCTGGGTAGCTTCCCTTCAAAATTATTTCTACAAAAGTAAAGAACAACATGGTACCATAGAAATTAACAATAAGAACCAAGTTGCCAACTTGCATTAAGTTAAAATATATTGCTTTTCAAACTATTATCTAAATAAATATTATCTTGTTTAAGTCATCTTCGAGTATGCGTTCATGAATAAAACAATAGGGTGGTTGCCTGGTTGGACCATCTTTCACTCTCTTAACAAGATTTGTTCTCTTATGCCTTTTTTTTTTTGGGATCAAATTTCTCTTATGCTCTCTCACAAGCAAATGCAAAGCACTTTCTTTTTCTTTTTTCTTTTTTGATAAAAAATAATAATCTCGATCGTGCACGAAATTCTTATCATTACAAAGTCTCGAAAGAGTCACATATACGAATTTTATCCCGTATGTGTAAAAGTTATCCCCACAATGCAAACCCATGACACGCAAGTCACAATAAAATAATTTTATCGTTGGATTAAGACCCACGCTCTATTTTGAATTGTATGGATCACTCTGTAGGAAGACAAAGGTTATTATTTTCACTTGTAATTTAAGTCATAATCTTTTTTTTTTTGGTCCATTTTCCATACAAACAAGTTCTATATAATCTTGCATAAAATATTTAAAATACAACTCATTGATACAGACAATTGCATTATTTATGTTATCGTCTCTTTTAACCTCATTGTCAGATACAGGTCTCGAATTTAACCTAAAGAATAAAAAGCTACAAATTGCATAATACTTTGGTGATAGATAATTCGTTAGTTAACTGTTTAATTTTGATAACAAAATATCAATAGGATTATATTAGCAGAAAAATATGTGTTCTCTTATTTTAAAAAAAATAAAAATAAAAAACTCCGGTTAAACTCAAAGGCCCTAAATTTCATTTGGAGCCCTAGGCATTCACGTAATGATTCGGGGTTTGTTCGAATATTAACACGGTATTGATAAATTTGAAAGTTGACTTGCATGGGGCGAAAGTCTATTGGAATTTATGTTAAAATTTCTTGATTTTGGTTGGCATTATTTTTTATTCCCAGTCAGCTTCATATAATTAAAATTTTGAACATTGCTGTAACACAAGTGGGAAAAAAATATTGAAATATCACCAAACTATGCAGAGTTTGGTGAAACGTCTAGTTCAGTGCGGAGTCATTAAGAGGAAAATGAAAGCATAAAGGACAGAAGTTAATACATTAGTCTACCAAACAATAATATATTCCCCTGTTAAAAAAAACACCTTTTTTTCTGAGTTAATTGTTTTGGAGGTGTTTAAAATATAACATTTATCTCATTTTAATTTTTAATATTTTAATTTCTGAATTATTGAATATATTTTTATGTGGTTCCTCAAGCAGATAACATCTAAATTGCTAACGATTTTTTATTATAAACTTGTCACGTGATACATAAATATCTACAAAAAATAATTTGGGTAGTAATTGACAAAAAATGTATTATATGGATAGTTTTTGACCAAAATTCTAATAGCTAATAATTAAAACTATGTAATTTGTATAACTCTTTAACAAAAATTTAGATAAATATTTGTTCAAAAGTTATATAAATTATTTTTTTGTCCTAAGTTTATAATAAAAAATCGTTAGTAATTTAGACGTTATTGGCTTATGGGACTACATATAAATTATTTAAATTTTCGAGGGCTAAAATAATACAATTGAAATATTTAGAATTAAAATAAGATAAATTATATATTTTAAGGGACTCCGGTGGAATTAACTTTTTTTCTTTCATCTCATAGGCTTTCAGGGGGCCTTAATCAGTACTGTTGAAACCCATCCTTCACAAACCTCCATTTTCTGTGTTCCTCTTGTTCCCACTCCATCTCCCAAAACCGAAAACAAATGGCAATTGCTGAAGTTTTCCTGGGTGCGATTTTGGCTGTGCTATTCGAGAGATTGGCTTCTCGCAAGCTGTTGAACTTTGCTCGGAGCATGGGAATTGATACCCAGCAGTTGGAGAAATTGAGCGAAATGTTGATGACTATTCAAGCAGTGCTTAGCGATGCAGAGGCTAAGCAAATAACAGAGAAAGCTGTGAAATTGTGGCTGAATCGTCTCAGTGATTTTGCTTATGATTTGGATGATCTACTGGATGAAATTGCCACAGAAGCTTTGGCACATGAATTGAAGTCGGAGACCGAAGCAGCAGCTACCACAAGCAAGGTACTGGACTTCCTCCCTACTTCTATTACTGATTTCCCTACAACTATTGGGCGCCAGTTAAAGATGGGGCCCAAGATTAAGAAGATCACTCTCAGATTACAAGAAATTGCACAACTGAGAGATGGTCTGGGTTTGAGAGTTAATTCCGAAGTGAAGTCAAACACAAGAAGAGAGAGTTTGCCAACAACTTCTTTGGTGAATGAATCCCATGTCTATGGTCGGGAAAAGGAAAAACAAAAAATACTCGAATTGGTGCTCAAGGATGAAGCTTGTAATGATGAAGCACGCGTCATTCCAATAGTTGGGATGGGTGGTGTGGGCAAGACTACTCTTGCTCAACTTGTGTACAATGATGACAAGGTTAAGGATTTCTTTGATTCGAAAGCATGGGTGTGTGTTTCTGAAGAGTTCGATGTATTCATGATAACCAAAATTATTCATGAGGAAGTGACCGAGGGAAGTTGTAACTTCAGCAACCTCAACAGGTTGCAAGTGAGTCTCAAAGAGAAACTTTCTAGAAGAAAATTTCTTATTGTTTTGGATGATGTTTGGAACGAGAAATACGAAGATTGGGATCGCCTCTGTGCTCCTTTTCTAGTTGGGCTACCTGGAAGTAAAATTATTGTTACGACTCGAAATGAAGGTGTTGCACGTATCATGGGTTCTGTTCCTTCTTACCCTCTGAATGTTTTGGCAGAAGACGATTGTTTGTCTTTGTTGGTTCAACATGCGTTGGGTACAAAAAAATTTGATGACCATCCAAATTTGGAAGCAATTGGCAGGGATATAGTCAAAAAGTGTGGATATTTGCCTTTGGCAGCGAAGACACTAGGAGGCCTTCTACGTAATATACATAGCCCAGATGAGTGGAAAGCTGTACTGAACAGCAAAATCTGGGAGGTATCCGAGCACAAGAGTGACATCCTTCCAGCTCTGAGATTAAGCTATCAACATCTCCCTCCTGAATTGAAGCAATTGTTTGCATATTGTGCTATATTCCCAAAGGACTACGAGTTTGAAATGGATGAGTTAGTTTTGTTATGGATGGCAGAAGGATTTCTGGAACAATCAGAAGAAATGGAAATGTTTGGGGGAAAGTGTTTCATGGAGCTGTTATCAAGGTCCTTCTTCCAACATTCAGGTGGCACGGAATCAAAATTTGTGATGCATGACCTTTTGAATGATCTAGCTCAATATGTTGCCGGAGAAACATGTTTTAGGTTGGATGATAATATGGAGGGCAATGAACGGTGTAAGATTTCTCAGAAAGCTCGTCACTCATCATTCATTCGCCACAAATTTGAGGTCTATAAAAGATTTAATGCATTTCATGAACTTCGGGGTTTGCGGACTTTCTTACCGCTGCCAATTTATAAGTCATATGATTGGCAAGACTTCTATTTAAGCAATCGTATTTTGGTCAACCTACTACCAAAATTGCAGTGCTTAAGAGTCTTATCTTTGAGTGGGTACAAAATAAGTGAGCTACCTAACTTGATGGGGGATTTGAAACATCTTCGGTATCTGAATTTATCGAGGACCTTGATTAAATGGTTGCCTAAATCAGTTAGTACTCTCTATAGTTTGCAGACATTATCATTAAAAGGTTGTCTCGCCCTTTGTAAGTTGCCCACCAACATTGGAAATTTGGTGAACTTGCGCCATCTTGACATTCGAGATACTCCAAAATTAGAAAAGATGCCCTCAGGGATTGGTAGATTGAAATGTTTGCAAACATTGCCAAAGATTCTTATTGGCAAAAATAGTGGATTTGGACTCGGAGATTTGAACAGCCTATTGCTTCTGAGAGGGATGCTTTGTATTGTAGGGTTAGAAAATGTTATGGACGTGCAGGATGCAGGGAAGGCTAATTTAAGTTGTAAGCAGGATATTAATGAGTTGGAATTTAAATGGAAACATGACATTGAAGATTCTCAAAATGATGGGCTACAAGTTAGTGTACTTGAAATGCTACGGCCGCATAGAGAATTAAAAAGCCTGACAATTGAGTTCTACAGGGGCATCACATTTCCTAGTTGGATTGGGGATCCATCATTCTCTAAAACATTGTATATTAGTCTTCAAGATTGTACAAAATGCGACTCTTTACCACCACTTGGCCAGCTACCCTTGCTCAAAGAACTATACATTGGAGACATGCATGCTGTAAAAAGCGTGAGTGCAGAGTTCTATTATAATGGTGGCACTTTGGAGATTCCATTTCCATCACTTAAGATTTTGTGGTTTAGCGGGATGCCAAAATGGGAGACATGGTCTTTTTCGTATGGTGTTGACTTTAGAGAACTTTTCCCTTGCCTTCGTGAACTTATTTTACGCAATTGTCCTAAATTGGTGAGTGTTCCACTCTTAAGGCTTCTCTCTCTTTGCAAGTTAGAGATAGAAAATTGTGATGGGGTGGTGTTGAAATGTTTTACCGAATTACCCTCATTAACCACATTGAAAATTGAGAATATGCCGGGTCTAACTCATCTGCCGAAGGAGTTCATGAATGTGTTGGTGTCACTTGAAGATTTTGAAATTAAAGAATGTTCCATGTTGGCGACTTTGTGGCAGAATGGGCTTGCACCTGAAAACCTTTCCCGTTTGGTTGTAAAATTTTGTGAAAATCTGGAGAGATTGCCTTATGACCTGAAAAGCCTAACATCTCTTGAGGAGTTGAAGATCCAAGGTTGCCCAAAGTTTGTCTCTTTTCCAGAGGACAGTCTCCCGCCCACGATTAGTAATCTTGTTGTTGAAGCTTGTGATTCTCTGGAGTCCATCCCTAATTGCATCGCTCGTCTTGAAGACTTGTACCTCATGAAGTGCTCCTCTCTAAGTTCTTTCCCAATAGGCACTCTTCTCTCCACGCTTAAGTCGGTTAACGTTGATAATTGCGGGAATTTGGAGTGTTTTAAAGAAACTGTCGAACAGAGCATCATGTCAGGAAGCTTTGGGATCAGTAATTGGCCCAATTTGGAGAGTTTTATAGCATACATGCAGGAATTTAAATGTCAGTTGGAATATCAAATCCCCCACTCGCTCTCAGGAAATGGTTTGCTCACTCCCAACTTAGTACGTCTTGAAATTGATGGGTTTGAAAATCCCTTTTACTTTCCTAGCCAGAGTCAAAGCTTCACATTCCTTAAATCACTCACTATATGTAATTGCGAAAGCCTTGAGTCCTTTCCTCACCAGAATTTTCCCCCCAACCTGGAAGAGCTACATATCTGCAATTACGGGGAACTAAAGCCTCTATCAGAGTGGGGCCTGCAAAGACTCTCCTCTCTTAGGAGTTTCACCATGGCTCATGTATATCCAGAGCTACTTTCCTTTCCAAATTCGTGTTTTCTTCCTGCTTCTCTAAAATCCCTTCATATTTTTCGATTCTGGAATCTAAAGTCCCTCTCTATGGGGCTCCGAAACTTGACCTCTCTTGAGCGTCTGGAAATCAGCAATTGCCCTAAGTTTGAGTCTCTCTCTGAGGGGC
>JAHQCQ010037435.1:7979-36699 GCA_023539305.1 Ilex asprella | reverse complement strand
CTACAAGATGACATGACTCGAATTTGAGACGAATTTTATGACACGAATTTTATTAACTCGAACACGAACACGACACGAAAATAAACAGATAAACTCGTAACTCGACATGACACAATTAGTTAAATGAGTTGAGTTAGGTGTGATTAATGTTCGATACAAACCTGTAATAACTCAACACGAATCTTACACAACACGACTTGATTGATACCCCTAATCTTAGCTAGCACAAAAAAAAATTAAAAAAAAAATTAGTCATTTTTATTTTCTATTCATCCAACTAAACACAAAGGAAGGAAAATGTATCATTCATACTTTCCGTCCTTGAAGGATAGAAAGTGTATCTCTCCTATTTTTCATATTTTCTATTTTTTATCCTTCCTGCCAAACGGAACATTAGATTAATTCGACTGTGATTGACCAAACTCTAATCTTAAGCAAGCTCAATACAACAAAAACTTGGGCAACATCTCAAACCGGCTCAATTTTTCATAAAAAATATTCAAAAATTAAACCTTAAAACATAATAATCAATCGTAAAATTATTGATTTTATACAAAAATCATCCAAAATTCATATAATTAACCACAAATACAAAATCTTTAAAAAATTAGAAATAGAGTTATTTTTAAATAAGGTTATGGTTATTCGTCTTTCAAAAAAATTGTTTGAAATGAAACTAGAATTATCTATAAACTCAAGCCAATTTGCGTATCAACTTTCCCTCTTTATCATCTTTCAATTGTCTTTCTCTGCTCTCTGACTCCATTTTCATCTCCATCTCCATCTCTCTCTCTTTCTCTCCATCTCCATCTCCATGTATCTTCTCCACTGGATCAACAAAGTCCTTCAAGGTGTTGATGATTTGATGATAATCAAGTATTGATGAAAGCCTTATCTTGATGATGATACCTCAGAAGATTTTTAACTAAGTAAGAGTTCGGGAAGGGAGGTCAGACCAGGAGGTTACCCAAGACATCCAGAGCTCAGGGGTCTAGACCTCGAGTTCTCCCCAGAGCAAACAATCCGGGAAGCAAGAAGGAAACAGTTGTATAGCGGAAGTCACTCCTGAAACAATAGCCAAACTATATTGAAGGCACAAATCTCTCAATTGACCAAGACCCTCTTCAAAAATTAAGGAAGGTCCCACGGATGCAAGCCAGGGATCTCACTGCAGATCCCTTAGAAATAGGAATTTCATTATAAATACTGTACAGAGCCTCCATTGAGGGGATGATATCAAAGAAAACATATTGTAAAACGCAATGACCGTTGATAAAAATCTCAGGAGCAAAAGACTCTATTAAAGAGTGGACTAGCCGAGCTCCCGAGCTCGGTGAACCACTACTTTCTGCGTATTAGCCATTTCCCCTACTCCCCAAGTCCAGGCGAGCCTAGAATCTCAAATCAAAAACTCACTAAAATACTCGAATGAACTGCTCACCCACGAAAAATTATACCATTGATTTGGCGTTGTCTGTGAGAACGATCGTTCTCATTAAAAATATACTAATCCTTCGGTAACTGATGGTCTCAACTCGTAACATGAACAGAAGCCATGTGAATCACTCGCGGATGCAGAATCAACAGGAGGCCACCAGCGGCAGACAATACGAAGAGCCCCAAGATTTCTTCCCCACTGTCGAGGCCAATCCTCCTGGGACCAATCCCCCTACGAACAATGAGATGGAGACCCTTTGCCTAGTCAACCAACATCTACTACAGTAGAATGAAGAACTCCTGAAGCTTTTACACCAGCCCCATGAATCACGACCAGCCCAAGGAGGCCAGAACGATCCCACTGCCAGAGAGCAGCAGCGCCTCGACCCCCCCAGAGAAGCTAACGAGGGGGGGAGAGAACAGTCAGGCTCCCCATCTGCCTCCAAGGAATGGTGACAACGAAGAAGTGCAAAGCCAAAACATGGGGGTCAAAAAAAATGATTTTCTCCATTTTCAACAGGAAAGAATGGAACAATACTAGGAGCAACGCTTCGGGGATATTCAACAAGAGCTCAGCCACATGAAGGAAGTTGTGAGGGGTAAGACCCCAGTAACGATGGATGTCCTGGTGCAACAGACTGAGTCCCCATTCACCGCTGGGGTATTGCACTTCCCCCTACCTCCAAAATTCAGAATGTCCCAAATAGAAGCCTTTGATGGGACTAAAGATCCCATAGACCAGCTCAACACTTATAAAAATCAGATGGAGTTGCACGGGTACCAGGATCCAGTACGCAGTCGCGCTTTTGCCATTACACTGAAGGGGTTGGCCCTGATATGGTTCAATAGGCTCCCCCTAGCCTCGATCTCCTCCTTTAAAGAGCTCTCTATTTCCTTTGTATCCCACTTTATTAGATCCAGGACATATAGGAAATCGAGCTACCATTTGTTGAATGTGAAACAGGGACCAAATGAAAACATGCGATCTTATGTCCAAAGATTCAACTCAAAATCTTTGAAAGTAGATTTTCCCGATGAGAAATTTGTAATTACCGCTTTTATAGCCGATTTTAGAGTGCAGTCAAAGGATCTGATATTCTCCATCTCAAAGACCCCTCAAACAAGCATGGCCGAGGTGCTGGCCAAAACAGAGAAATACATAAATAACGAGGAAGCTCTCATCTCTAACGTGGGGAGTTTATCCTCACAGAAGGAAAAAAGGAAAGAGGAGGAGAATAAGAGGGATCAGAGTCCCAAGAAAGAAAGAGAACGAGATAGGTCTCCAAGAAGAGACAGAGAGCGTTTCTCTAAGAGAAGAGGAAATGTTAGGGATCGTTTAGGTCCTCCACAGCCGGAATTACAGCCTAGGTTTGCACCTCGACAACTCATTCCCCTTACCTCCACAGTATTGCAGATCCTATACAAGGTACAAAATGAGAAGTTCTTAAGATGGCCCCCACGAATGAAGGCAAACCTAGCAAAAAGGGATCCCACGAAGTACTGTGAGTATCACAGAGACCATGACCATCGCACTGACGATTGCATCCAACTAAAGAAGGAAATCGAGTTTCTAATCCAATGAGGGCAGCTGCGTCTGTTTGTGGCTCGTGATAATCAAAATCAGGGCCTGCCACCTCCACCACCTCAGCAACAAGTGCATGCACCCCATCAACAACCTCTGTGAGATATCAGAGTAATATCTGGAGGATTCGCAGGAGGTGGGAAATCCAGCTCAGCCAGAAAGGCACATCTGTGCAGAATCAGAGCTATAGAAGCCCTGGAAGTGTACACTGTGTCCAAAGCTCCGCGTTTGGACACAACAATCATGTTCTTGGACTTAGATCTAGAAGGTTGCCAACATCCTCACGATGATCCCTTGGTGGTAAGGACCATCATCGCCAATAGAACGGTCCATCGAGTCCTAATTGACAACGGTAGTTTGATGGACATCATTTTTGCGTCTGCGTTTGACAAAATGGATATATGCAGAGAGAAACTCAAGCCAGTGAGTGCCCATCTCTTGGGGTTCTCCGGGGAAAGGGTGTTCCCCCTAGGGTCGATCTAGCTCGTACTCACCCTAGGTGACCCCCTTGTCAAACCACAATTAGTGTGAAGTTTTTGGTAGTTAATGCTTCTTCGACATACAATATGCTGCTCGGGAGACCTTCCCTCAATGCAATAAGGGCTATACCGTCTGCTTATCACTTAGTAATAAAGTTTCCTACGGAGAATGGGGTTAGAGTGGTTCGAGGAAACCAGCGTGTAGCATAGGGGTATTACATGACATCTGTTAAGAAGAAAGAAGTCGAGAATATTCAACTTGATGAGCTCGATATGAAGGACGAGCTGAACACCAGACCAAAGTCGTCGGAAGAGCTAGAACCCGTTCAACTTGATGAGGATTCCGAGCACCTCGTTTACATAAGGTCCCAGCTAAATAAAGAAATCAAGGACCTCCTCATTCAGTTTCTAAAAAGAAACATGGAGGTGTTTTCCTGGAGGCAAGAGGATATGGAGGGCATCGACCCTCAGTCATCACTCATAAGCTCAGTGTGAGCCTAGTCTACAAGCCCATCAAACATAAACGAAAAAGTTTTGCCCAGAACGCCAGAAGGCGATCAACGAGGAGGTCAACAAGCTCTTCCGTGCCAAATCCATCAGGGAGGTAGACTACCCCACTTGATTGGCAAACGTAGTATTGGTCAAGAAGATCAATGGAAAATGACGACTCTGCATTGACTTTATCGACCTCAATCACGCTTGCCCCAATGACAGTTTCCCTTTGCCTCGAATAGACCTGATCGTGGATGCCACTGCTAGACACGAGCTCCTCAGTTTCATGGATGCCTTCTTTGGGTACAATCAGATCAGGATGGACCCAAGTGACCAAGAGAAGACCTCCTTTATAACTGAGCAGAGAACATACTATTATCAAGTCATGCCTTTTGGATTAAAGAATGCTGGAGCCACCTACCAACGCCTGGTAAATCAGATGTTCCAAAAATAAATTGGGACATCTATGGAGGTCTATATAGATGACATGTTGGTGAAGTCTCTAAAGGCAGAGCTCCACATTGAGAACCTGGAAGTGTCATTCCAGATCCTTAAAGAGTATAAAATGAAGCTTAACCCCGTCAAATGTGCCTTTGGGGTGTCAACAAGAAAGATTTTGGGCTTTATAGTCAACAACAGGGGAATTGAAACTAATCCTGAGAAAGTGAAAGCAATGATAGACATGCAACCGCCTTTCAGCACGGAGGAAATTCAGCGCTTAACGGGAAAAATAACATCCCTAAGTCGTTTTGTGTCTAGATCAAGTGACAAGTGCCAGCCTTTCTTCTAAATTTTAAAGAAAGCGTTTGAATGGGATACCCGATGCGAAGAGGCATTTAAAGCTTTTAAGGACTATCTGAGCTCTCCCCCTGTTCTAGTAAGCCCCTTGGAAGGGGAAGTACTTACACTTTACTTGGCTTTATCAGATTTCTCGACTAGCGTAACTCTAGTACAAGAGCGAGATAGAGCTTAGTGATTAATCCTAATTAATGCATGATTTAATTAAGTTAATAGGTCAATTGTGTTAGTTAAACAAAGTTAAACTAATCAAAATTGACCTATTAAGGTTAGTGTGTGAATTAAGGATAATGCATTAATTTTTGTTCTTTTCAGGGTTTTATGCGTCAAAGTTACAGACTACCGGGGAGCCAATTGTGACAAAGCTACAAATTCTAAGATGACAATTATTAAAGTTCTAAACAAAAAGAGATTAAAGTAATCCAAATGTCATCTTTTGGAGGTTTGTGAATGACAACTTTTGGAAGCTTGCGAATGACAACTTTTGGAAACTTGTGAATGATAACTTTTGGAAACTTGTGAATGTCATCCCTTGGGCTTGTGAATGTCATCCCTTGGGGGCTTGTAAAGGCTTTGCCTATAAATACCACCCCTTTGTGGCTTGTAAAATATAAGTTTTTGATAGAGCTCTTGGTTGTGGACATCCCTCCAAGTTGTTATTGTTTTCTTTGTATGCTTACTAGCTTTTCTCTTGGTTGTGGAAAACCCTCCAAGTTTGTATTACTTTCTTTATATTATTGCTTTCTTTAATAATATTATCATCTCTTGGTTGTGGAATACCTGTCAAGTAGTATTGCTTTCTTTTATTGTGTTATCATCTCTTGGTTGTGGAATACTCACCAAGTAATTATTGTTTTCTTTTAATTTAAGTGTTGTTTTATTTTACTTCCATTGTTAGAGCTTCCTTCTTCCCTTAGAGGAGTGAAACTCTTCCACTTTTCTAGAGCTTTACCGAAGCCGTGAAGGGTGGAACGTGATTCACTCATTCTTTGTTGAAGATCGTTTATATTGATGCATTTCTTTTATGCTTAGATTTGATCTTTATTTCTTTATAATGTCTTCCCATTTAATTGTTGTTTCTCTTTCAAGCATGAGTAGCTAAGCTTTTAGTTGGCTAATCCAAAGGAGACCTCCTCTTGGGTATGTCATTTCAACTCTTTTTCTTTCCTTCCCTCAGAGTACGGTGGTTCGGTTTAACTGGGTAGAGGGTGGATGAGATCATGAGTCTTTGATATTCCGTAGACTTGTCACGGTTTATGCTTAGATCCTCACTTCATCTCATCCCTAGCTTCCCACGAATCAATCGTTCATCTATGTTCTATTAGAGGAAGGATTTGGGTTGAATTGATATTTCCATTGGAGTGACCCCTTGGATTAGCCAACATTTGTCTTCTCACTTCATTTCCATTAAAATACACTTCACCAAACAACTTTCAAACTGCAAAGATTTTACACTTTCTTTTACTCAAAATCACCTTCCCCTCGGTTTACTTCCTTCCCCGTGAAAACGACCTTGGAATACCACCAAGTAAAACACGACCCACGAAAGTCTTCCACCATATCACATTTCCACCATTTCCATTTTTCCTATATCCGTGCCCTTTCTTTTGACATCACCACCAAGGGAGTGTGATACTCTCCTTCGCTCACATATCATACATACACATGTTAAAGAGTGATGTTTAGAGGTTAGGAACTGCAAGAAAAATTAACAATCACTCAACAACTAGTCTAATACTGTAGCAAAGCTCTGAGGAGAGCAGAGGATAGATACCCGAAAATGGAAAAGCTTATCTTAGCTCTATTCACAACCGCTAGAAGACTTACACCGTATTTTCAGGCTCATACCATTGAGGTTCGAACAGATCATTTGATGAGGCAAGTGCTGCATAAACCAAAGTCTTCGAGGAGGTTGGTTAAATGGGTCATTGAGTTCAGCGAGTTCGATATTAGCTATAAGCTAATAACAGCGATCAAAGAGCAGATATTGACAGATTTCATTGCAGAGTTCACAACAGAGACACCCGGGGAGGAAACTCAGCTGATACCAAATCTCCCAACATGGGAGCTTTCAGTAGATGGAGCTGTTAATGCTCAAGAAAGCGGTGTTGGATTAATTCTGACTTCACCAAAGGGAATAGATGTCGAGTATGCCCTTAGGTTCGAGTTTAAAGCCTCAAACAATAAAGCGGAGTATAAGGCTGTCATCGCTGGACTCAACCTTGCACACTCGATGGAAGCAGAACAACTTGAGATCTACAGCGACTCCCAACTTGTATTGAAGCAGATAAAAGGGTTTTATGAGGCCAAGGGAGAGAAAATGGTCCTTTATTGTAGAAATGTACATAATTTGATCAAGAAATTTGTGCAAGTTAGGATTAGACACGTTCCCAAGTCAGAGAATTCACGGGCAGACGTGCTAGCTAGATTAGCAACAGCCTCGCAGGAGAGCCTAGATAGGCTAATACTAGTGGAGCATTTAGCAGAGCCATCTGTAAGCATTGAGGATGAAGAAATACTTCCTGTAGAAACTCCGCCAAGCTGGATGGACCCCATCAGTGGGTACCTTCAAAATAGAACCTTGCCAGATGACCACAAGGAAACTACAAAGCTAAGGGTCAGATTAGCTAGATTCTCTATCTTGTAGGGGAACTTGTATAAACGAGATTTTTTGACACCTCTCCTCAAATGTGTAGGAGATGAGGACGCAAACTATATACTTAGGGAAATCCATGAGGGGGTCTGTGGTAACCATATCGGAGCTCGAGTTCTGGCGGGAAAAGCATTAAGGCAGGGGTACTACGGCCCACTATGCTAAAGGATGCCACGAATTTGGTTAAAAAATGTAAGGTCTGCCAGATAGATGCCAATATCTCTCATTGTCCTCCAAAGCTCATGACTTCAGTAGTAAGCCCTTAGCCTTTCCAGCAATGAGATTTGGATATACTTGGACCCCTTCCCATTAATGTTGGACAGTGCAAGTTCGCCATCATTGGAGTAGATTACTTCACCAAATGGGCGGAAGTGGAACCTTTGGCGACGATCACAGAACAGAAGGTTCAGAACTTTACGTGAAATCAATTGTTTGCAGGTTTGGAGTCCCCAGAGCAATCGTCTCCGACAATGGAAAGCAATTTGATAACCCAAAGTTTAAGAAATTTTGTGCCGAGCTAAGGATAAAGAATTACTTTTCATCTCTAGCTTATCCTCAATCTAACGGGCAAGCAAAGGTCACCATCCGAACCATAAAGGCAGCTCTGAAGACTAAGCTAGAGGCTCTGAAAATAAAATGGGTAGAACACATCACGGAAGTGCTGTGGGCATACATAACAACTGCCAGATCAACGACTCAGGAAACACCATTTGCTTTGGCCTTCGGAACTGAAGTTGTGACACTTGTAGAGGTTATAATCTCATCCCCCAGGGCCGAATTCATAGAAGCCAAGCACAATGACGAGTCACTTTTGCTGAATTTAGATCTCTTGGATGAAAAGAGAGACAGAGCTCTGCATCGCATCAAGAATTACCAGAGGAAGACAACAAGGTACTATGATAAAAAGGTTAGACATAGGAGTTTCAAGGTTGGAAATTTAGTACTTAGAAAGCTCCTGCTTGCAAGGAAGGACCCCACTCACGGGAAATTGGGCCCTAATTGGGAAGGTCCCTTTATCATTTCAAGGGTGGTCAGACTAGAAAAATACAAGTTACAAACGGAGGAGGGAAAAGTCCTACCTCATTCTTGGAACACAGAACATCTTAAAAGGTTTTTACAGTAAAGTTTCTTTTGTAAGACAACTATTATCAATAAAACAATGAGCTCTTGATTTATTTCAGCATGATTCCATGGCGTGGCTAAAAAACTAAGATGAGCTCCCCAGCTCATAAAGCTAAGATGAGCTCATCAGCTCATAAAACTAAGATGAGCTCTTCAGCTCATAAAACTACGACAAGTTCCTAAGCTCATAAAACTACGACGAGTTCCTCAGCTTATAAAACTACGACGAGCTCCTCAGCTCATAAAAGCTACGATGAGCTCTTCAGCTCGTGAAGTTAAGTTGAGCCATTCAGCTCATAAAGACACGATGGATTCATAGAAATCAAGATATACCTTTTAGCCTGTAAAGGAAATAGGCTGCACAAATCACAAAAGAAAAATTACAGAACATTAGAAAAGAGGTCCATATTTCGTCAAGCAGTCATAAAGAACAAAAAGGAAAGACAGACAACTCTACATTCTTCCAAACTTTCCCCTTAGCCCAATTATTTCCTCTTCTAGCAAGGCATTAGCAGCCTGAAGGCGTGTATTCTCCTCCTTCAGCTCGTCTCTTTCTTTCTCCGTCTTCGAAAACAACTTCAGGAGTTTCTGCCCAGCAGAGGAGAACAAAATTGTCCCCAACAAAGACCCAGATGAAGTAGAAGAAAAGCTGTTCAAATAAACATTCATCCTACGCTTTCTAGAAGTTGTTTCAGTACCCACATCTTCATCTGATTCGAGAGGGAAGGAGGCAGAAGAGTCTGCGATGGAAGCAAAATCTAGAGACACTGCAACAGCACAAAAAGGAAAAGATTCTTGGAGGTCACCAGTTCAAAGAAGGACATTGGTTCAGCATGAATCACCTGCTCAATGTTCATCTTTTCTATCAGATCTGACTCAGGCGTACCTACAAAAAAATAGTACGATTAGAGCCTGGCATCATAAGAAAATTACCCAAGAAGGCTCCCAATATACCTACATGTATGAGAAAAACTCTTTCAGGAACGAGGAACTCTATTATCTGAACAATGATACTCTGTGGACCTCCAAGAGTCTCCTAAAACGAAGAAAAAGTGATGAAACCACCCTTCAGGAGAGGGAGGGAGATCAAGGACTAGAGGACGTTCGCGAGAGTGCCTCCACCGAAAAATGCTAAAGTAGGGTTTCTCGTCGTCTTCAAGATCATAAAAGTAAAGAAACTCAGCAATCGTGGGAAACTCTTTGCCTTGTAGGTGCTAGAAAAGGAAGAAGCTTATCATGGTAGCCCACCCTCATGGAGAAAGGTGAGATGGGCACATACCATAATAGGCCATGATCCATTCGATGGAGGGATGAATAGGAAGGCGTAGACCCATCTCAAAAGCACCTCGAAAACGTAGACTTCCCCTCGAGCAAGGTAGTTATAGGGTTCATCAGAGGTTGGAGTTTGCAAAGGCAAGTCCAAAAAATGGAAGAATCGCCTCTTGACCCCTTCCAAATCTGAAGAAGTCATTGTTGAAAGAGCTAGTAAACAAAACTTCCACTTAAAATCGACCTCATTGGAAGCACGTTCTTGAAAGAGAGAGGAAAGGAGGGCAGCCATGACGAATCTCAAGCAAAAAAAAAAGAGAAAGAGCAATCCTGAAAAGCAAAGGAGCGTGAAGACTCAAGAGTACAAGGAATCATGAGTCTTAAGAAACCAAGAATCACACGAAAAACAAAGTTAGCGGTCTCTTGGATTTTCAAATTTATGGTGACAGTTATAATTTTAGAAAGAAAATGTGCACGTGCGAGAAAGAAAGAGTTGGTGTTTAACTTTGAGAGCTAAGGTTCTTAACCAAGCCCAGGAAAAACCCAGTTACACAATCTTTGCTCGTCTTCCCTCGTTCATAATTAAGTCTCTTTAGGTTATGCCTTTTGTGCTCCTTTGGAGGCTTCTCAGATTTCTGTGGGATGAGGTCAGCTCGTGTGGCTGCATAGACCTTCTAGTGTATCTTGTGCTCCTTTGGAGGCATCTCAAATTTCTTTGGGATGAGGTCAACTCGCGTGGCTGCATAGACCTTCTGGTGCATCTCGTGCTCCTTTGGAGGCTTCTTAGATTCCTTTGGACTAAGGTCAGCTCGTATAGTTGCATAGACCTCCTGGTGCATCTCCTCAATGCCATCTATCCCAACACTCTTCTTGAGATACTGCCTGAAAAGGGACTTGTGTTTCTCGGGCTCATCTTCCATCACGAGTTCATCTATGGAGACCATGTTGCAGCATACAAGAGAATTTTGATGGACCTCAGCATCAAGTTGCTTACCCCTTTTGCTAGGAGGAGTGCTTGTCATGGACCTCAGTATCAAGTTGCTTACTTTATTTGCTAAGAGATGTGCTTATCATGGACCTCAACGCCAAGTTGCTTACTCTCTTTGTCAGCACCAAGTTGCTTATCACTGTGAGGAGTGTCAAATCTATCATCTCACACTCTCTTGGAAGCACTAAACAAAATAGACAAGCCCTCCTAACGCAGCTCTTCAGCTCCCTAGCTCTTTGACAGTTCTTAGCAAGTCAACCTCAAAGGACGCCAGGTCCTCCAAGTGGAAGACCTCAGCTTAGCACATCACTAGCTTCTCAGTTTCTTCAAACTCGCCAATTTTACTTTAAGGAAAACGGAAGTACTCCTCAAAGCAAGAGGGGCAAGGGGAATGTACGAAAAAAGGGAAGCAACACAACAATATACATGCACAAAGTAATAAAGCAAAACAGTATGCACTGTAGCTCGGCAGCAGTAGATATTTACTTTAAGCAAATGGATAGCTACATCACTATTACACCAATAATTCAGGAAAGCTGTAGAATAGGTGTTTCAAAACAAAAGTTCAGAAGTCTAAAAAGAAAGAAAACCCTAAGTGTGTCCTACGAGTCTGTAGGAGTAGGAGGAAGAGAGCCTGGTAGCTCGGCAGCTGATGCTCTTGGTAGCTCGGCAAGAAGAATCTCTAACAGGTCGATGGTTGAAGTCTCTAAAGATAAAGTGTCTGGCAAGACTGTAATCGAAATCTCTGGGAGACCAAGAGCAGGCAAGGGAACAGGAACTTCAACCTCAGTTAGAACTCTTATCACTAGGTCAGCAGAGAAAGGGGCAATAACAGGGACGATAGAAAGAGCAGCAGGGAGCCCAGCGATCACAGAAATGGAGATATTAGAAGAAGAAGGAACATCCTGAGCCAAGACCTCAGTAGGTGGGATAAGCATTTCAGAATCCTCAAGAACTGTCTTAGAAGTGGAAAAGGCTAAGACGTCATCCTCACCCTCTATATGGGGCATCTCTGCCTTCTCCTCAACTGGGATCTCAAAATCAAAATTCATGCCAGGATATGTTTCTTCAGCTTTGTCCTGGAAAGCAATCCACCCTTTGGCCCACTTGGTGATAACAACGTCCTTCAGCTTGGCAATCAGATCATTCTTCTTTTTGACAACTGTTCTTTGCACCTTAAGCTCACCTAGAGTGGCATCATGTGCCTCTGTCAACACATCATACTCCCTTTTCATGCCATTATAAGAGCACAAAGCCTAAAAAATCTCCTAGCTGACTTTGACCCAAGCATTAGTCTTAAGTTTGAGCTCCTCCTTGATCTTTTTGAGCTCATCTCTGCTCCTTTTCCTTTCATCTTCAACCCTCTCTTTCTCCACCTCCAAGTTATTGATAATAGAGGCTTACCTCTCCACTTGTTCTTGGAAGCCCTGAATCTGAGTTTGAAGGTCATTATTAGCAAAGGCCAGCTCTGCGACTTTAAATTCAAACGCCTTTGATGCCTTGGCAGAGTCCTCCAAAACTCGAATACAACTTTGCAAACCCCTCATGTGGATAGCCAACTAAGGAAAGAAAGGAAGTCTGCAAACTGGGAGCACATAAGTAAAAAGAAAATTGGAGCACGAAAAGGATGAAAACTTATAGCAGTAGCTCCATGTAGAGCAGAGTTGATCGAGGCCTCAAGAGGCATAGTGGCAGACCTCTGAACATCAAGGTTAGGAATGATGGAAGTGATGGCACCAACCGTAAGCTCAACATTGTCAAAAAGAGAATCGTCACTCCTCTCCACCTTAAGAGACTCCTCTTTCCCAAACTTGGAGCTTGATGGGGATGGTTGGGAGAGCTTTTTTGACGGGATGGTGACAGGCTTAAGGCGAGGAATCAATTCCAGGCCCTCTCAACCTCGGATGAGGAGGGAGAGGTCAGACCTCGCTCGAGAACCTTGGTAGAAACAGGCAGAACCCCTTGGAGGGAAGAAGTTTCTACGACTTGAAGGGTGCTCAATGATGGAACAAGCACCCCTGTAGTTGAAGTAGGAGAGGAGAAGGGCATTCCCAACTTTTCACTTTAGCTCGGGTAGTGGGGTTGCTACCTGAACCAGCATCAACCTTATGTTTACCACCACTCCTGCCTTTCTTTAACTGAGCAACCTTAACCCAGAGTTCTTTTGAGGTAGGCTCAATTGAGGATGACCCTGAAAACTCAAAGTGAGCAGATCAAAAAGGAAGGGCTAAAAGTGAGAAAATTAATAAAGAGAGAATTTCTTGCCATCTCCTCAGCAGTAACAACGGAAATTGGGATAGGGGTCTCGATCGTCACCTCTGGTAGGCTAAACCCTTGCGAGACAAGAACCCATGGCTTAATGAGCTCAAAATACTTCTCTGAATTGCAACTCTCCAAGATTTGCAAAATCAGGCTATCCTCAACACTGAGTTCAGGGCGGATACCTGAAAGGCATGGCATGCAAAAGGAGGTCAGAGAGAAAAGCCATCAAAGATGACCTTAGCTCGTTCAGACAAGTACTTACCCAAGTTGTCGGGAGCATTCCAGTCCCGAGGAATTAGAAGAGAATCTAAGATATCTGCAGGATTATACTCCCACTGATTGCCCCACATGAAAAAGAAGAGTTTTTTTCAACCCTTATGAGAGCTCGGGAGGTCAGAGATGATCATCTTGGCCTTAACACGTTTGAAAATATACAAGAAACCATCGAAAGGAGTATACTTGACATTAAAATACTCTGTAAGCAAAGAAACAGTGGGAACCCCAAGTTTATGTTTCTTAAAGAAAACCAGGAGACCCATAAGAACACCCCAGAAGTTGGGAGAAAGTTGAGCAGGACAGACATTAAAGTGTTGCAAAATACTTTTAATGAATGAGTGCATGGGAAAGCGAAGGTCATTCTTAAAGGCAGCCACAAAGAAGCAGACCTTCTTATGAGCTCCCGACCTCGAGTTCTCCCCTGAGTAAACAATCCGGGAAGCAAGAAGGAAACAATTGTATAGCAGAAGGCACCCCCGAAACAATAACCAAGTTATATTCAAGGCACAAAACTCTCAATTGACCAAGATTCTCTCCCAAAATCAAGGAAGGTCCCACGAATGCAAGACAGGGATCTCGCTGTAGATCCCTTATAAATAGGAATTTCATTATAAATATTGCACACAACCTCCATTGAGGGGGGGTATCAAAGAAAACATATTGTAAAACTCATTGACCGTTGATAAAAATCCCGGGAGCAAGAGACTCCATTAAAGAGTGGATTAGCCGAGCTCCCGAGCTCCCAAGCTCAGTGAACCACTATACTTTCTGCGTATTAGCCATTTCCCCTACTCCCCAAGTCTAGGCGAGCCTAGAATCTCAAATCAAAAACTCACTAAAATACTTGAATGAACTGCTCACCCACGAAAAATTACACCATCACTTGCTAAGGCTAGATATTCAATAACAGTACTATGTGTAGATATTTTGAACAATTCATTAGACTATTCTAGTTGAACAATCGAATATTGAATCAAATTTTGTATCATCTATCTCTAATGAGAAAAAAAGACAAAAATGTGCCTAGGGAGTGGGCGACTGTTGCATGCTTTTGAATCCTTGAATTTGAAGGTTTGATAATAGCTGGTTAGCTTTTAGGGTTTTTTTTTTGTGATATTGAAACTAGATCATGTTAAAGTGGATTTGACGATCTGTATTTTAGTGTACTTGACTTACGATCTGTATTTATGGAAAAGAAGGCATGTTATATTTTTAGTATATCTGTGTGACGATATGTATATTTTTTTAGTATACTTGTCTAACGATTTGTGTTTATGAAGAAGATGATAGATATATTATGATAATGTAACTTTTTAAAATATGTTTCAATTAGATGATGACATTATCGTTATTTTTATAATTTTTAAAAAAACATTATCTAAAATTTAGTAACTAACGTCTTTTAAAAATTTAGTATCTAAAAATATAACATGCCTTCTTTTCCATAAATGCACATTTTAAAAAGACGTTAGTTATATCTATCGAATGTAGTTATCTAGTTCATGTTATTATCTAGTTCGTAAAAATTTGATAATAATGATGGATAATGATAATAAAAATTCACGTTACTGTCCAGTTCTATAAATTTTAGGTAGTTAAATTAATTGCTACTGTCTCAATATCATTGTCATGTGTTGCTGTTATTGTCTTGTTGTTAGTGCCCATTTTATAATATAGTTATTTATGTCATTAAGGATAAATTAGTTTTTATGTCTTTAATTATCTTTTAAGCCTAAAAAAAAACACGAATGGACTAATCTATACTACTTCTAAATGTCAACAAAAGCATCGCTTCAATCACAATATTTGTTTATTTGTTATTTTAGTGTAAACTCAAGTTGCATGACATTACTTGCAAATCAAGTGCATCGAGCCAATCAATACATCTTTGAGACTCAAGTTCTAATCATTGAACCTATGGTCACTGATCCGTGATTGATCGTTTTGGCATGTCTTTTAGGTCTAGAACAAGCTATGGAGTGATTCAAAATGATATATTTCGACCACCCACTCAACTGCACCCTAGTTTTCACCAAGTCTGTTTACAAAAAGTCTGAGTATGTTGATCATGTAAGAAAGAGAAAAAGCCCATTCACAAACCTTACTCCAGTTTTCCTAGAATGTAGAACAATATAAACAGTAAACTTCCGTATAAAACCTATCATTAGAAAATTGCAACCGCGCCCTTCAGTTTACGTAATCTGATCTTATAAAAGCCGACTAGATGGTTTGAGAATTTGTCAAATACTAAGCCAGCAAATGTTATTGTGCTCATAATCTGGTTTTGTGATTTTGGTGCTGTTATGGTTTTTTGTTGTTTCTGCAATGGTGGACGCAGAAAGAAGCGTACTCCCACCTTCAAACAGGCTGTCTATGCTCCGGTGCCTCCACCTCCACCTCCACCTCCACAAGGTTATTTAAAGGCTGGAAGAGGTAAAAAAGGCAAAAGCAGGGTCAAGAAAGATGGTGGAATGATTGGTGGCGGTGATGGCTATGGTGGTGGTGGTGGTGGTTGTGGAGGGGGTTGCGGAGGTTGAGATGATGAAGACATATCAAGTACTTGGATCAAATCATGTTCAGTAAGCTACATTGACCAAATTTTGGGACCAAATTTAAAGCTCAAATGACATCACAACATATTATTTGAAGTTTTTATTGAGACTCAAATGACATGACACAAAATAAATAAGTCCAACTCAGCTGTCATGTCATTTAAGAGAAAATATTCATTACAACGGTGATATCACGTGGCAAGGTGATGTGGTATCACCAACTAATAATATTAAAATAAGTAAGCACATAGACCCCACAAAAATTAATAACTAATCTGCCATATAAGCAAATAACTTTCCACCCTCCTGCCATATAAGTCCAAGTAGGGTTCACCTTTTTCATTTAGAGTTTTATTATTGGTTGGTGATACCATGTCATCAATTGTGATATGGTACTAAGACTGTTAATCGAGCTGCATTTGAGCCTAATCTAGCGATTATTTACACATAAACGAGCTAGCTCGTTTAACTATTTACACATAAACGAGCCTAAAAAAATGTTCAAGCTTGGCTTATTTAACAGCCCTACATGGTACCACCGTTGCATTCAATATTTACTCGTCATTTAGGCTTTAAATTTGATCCCAAAATTTATTCAGTATAGTATTACTGATCAGTCGAGAAATTTTTGCATGGATATTATACACCACGTGGCTTTGCCCATGTGGTGTGCATAGCTAATAAATATCTGCCAAATAGCATTTTCCTTCATCAAATTGTCAGACAAATTTTTAAAGAAGCCAACTCATCAGCTGATTGGATTTTTTAACGAAAGTTAATGTGAGTTAATAGGGGAAACTCCAAGCACGAAACCTGGGGATTTCTGCCTAAGTTTTCTCAAATTTCAAAACCCATTTTTGGGCCATCTCTCCACCAGTATCCCCCTTCTTTCTCTCTCTCTCTCTATCTCATCACACGCCACATCTCTTCCTTCAAGCTCTGTTTCTCCCTTACTCCAGGTCTCTTCTCTCTGTTCGCACATCATCGGTGATAATGGACACCTGGCCAAATCAAGTATTTCGCGCTCTCTCTCACTCTCACCTCAAGCCACATCTCTCCTTTAATGTCTGTTTCTCTATTACATCAAGTTTCTTCTCTCTCTTTGCACATCACCGGTGAAGATGGTGATCCGACAACATCCAGGTTGTATCGGTGAAGGAACAGGTAAGTTCTTTGATCTCTCTAACAAGTCCAATATTCTGACCACTAACGAGTGCTTCAATTGATTTTATCTATTTTTTCTTGAATTTCTCTTGTCATTTATTATCTCTAAAGTTAAAGAATGCATATTTAGTTTTGTTGAAATTTAAAAACTTCAAAATTCAAAACCCATCTCTCCATCACCATTTCTCTCTCTCTCCCTCTCTGGACATCACCGGTGAAGCTAGGTGGAGACCTGGACTTACCCAAGTTGTCTGGGTGGAGGAACAGGTAAACAATTCTCTTTCTCTTTCTAAAATGAGAAATCATTTAAGGGCAACTGTTGGCCATGAATAAACCAAAAAATTGAAGGTTTTTAGTGTTTTTTCTTTACATGTTGATTCAAGAGTTTAGTATTTTTCATGAAGAATTTTAGAGTTTCAGAGAAATGGAAACATAGAGAAGAAGAACACGAAGACGAAGAGAATTTCTTATTTCTGACTAATTGCAAATAGTGTTAGTTGGGGATGGCAGTAGACTTTTATATATGAAATGAAGGAGAAAATTGTATTTGTTGATTATTTTGTCCGTGTTATTTTGTAATCAAAAGTTAGTTTTGTGATGATAATGACAAAAATAGTATGTAATGAATTGATGAATCTTCCAGTTCACAGAAAAATGAGTTGTGAGGTGTAGATCTCTAAATCTCTCATCTTTTCCCATACCATATCGCTCCATCTCTATCTGTTTCTCTCAATCCAAATCTATTCTCTCTCTTTTGCACATCATTGTATGAGGTGTAGATCCATCAGTGTATATCTCTTTCTCTCAAGACGAATCTGTGTGCGTGTGCTACAACAGGGAGATTTGCTAAAGATGTATATACATGCTTCAAAAATCTACACATTAACTTGCCTTTCTCTTTGTTTCCAGAGGGTTGGGCTTTAGTGCAACTCTTTTTTCTATTCTTAAAAATGAGTTTGATGTTGTACATCATTCTAATCAATTTTGAAGGCTTAAAAGAAGAAAATGAGTTGTTGTACGAGTTCCCCTGTATTCCTTAGAGAATTTTAGCCTAATACAAGCAACAAATTAAATCATGCTTCACTTGTTGTTGGAGGTCAGATTGCAAAGAAAACTAATGAAGGGAAAGTTCCATTTGAGAGACAAAAATGAATTTCTCTTTGGTACATCTGTTAGTTTTACCGAGAATTCCACGAGTTGCAAAAATAAAGTTGCGGATAAGAACATTGTGGGTAAGCTGAAAAATAATGGAGGGAATGTTGGATCAGATGGTAAAGAAGAAAGAAGTTCAAAGACAAAATCAATGATTTTCTTCTAAGAATAATTCGATTTCCCACCATGATTCAACATACGACAATGCACAATGGATCTCATGGGGAATGTGATATCTTTGATGGTATACAGGTGAGAGAGGATACAGAACCATATTAACATGCTGTGAAGTTCTGAATTAATACATGACAAAAATACATAAACTCAAAATGTCTAAAAATACTAAATAGAAAAAGTCAACAAGAAAGATTCTTCGACTCAGTATACAACTTTCTCCACCATTTCTCAAACAAAACTAATTTCATCAATAAAACTAAAAAAGAGTCATCATCAATCTTGTATTAACCACCATTGCATCTGATTTGATCTATCTGATGGATGTGGAATCCAACATTGCTTGTTGCGTAAAATAAACATTGTCAGTCATCTGGGTCTTTACGGAAGGAGTGATCTAGTCTTGTTCAAATTTCTGCAACAACATGAATGTATCATAATCAATAGGAAAACCATTCTCATTTAAAATAAAAAATCATGGGACATAACTAATAAAACAAAGTATTTAAATGCATATTGCATAAAATCAACATGGTATATAACCCATTTAAAAGCCACAAAAGGATGTCTATACAATGACCAAAAAAAAAAGCTACAAAAGGATATTATACACGCAGTAGATGAGAACAAGACTATAATATAGTATTTCCACTGACTGGCTTTGGATTTTGTAGCTTCATTCACTCGAATTTCTAAGCATTCAATCTCAATGGGGAAAAAATACATGGAATCAATTTAGACACTCGTTAGTGGTCAGGACCTCGATTTGCCCAAGAATTGATTTACCTGTTCCTCCACCGATACAACCTCGATTTGGTCAGCTGTCCATTTTCACCGGTGATGTGTGAACAGAGAGAAGAGACCTGGAGTAAGGGAGAAACAGAGCTTGAAGGAAAATATGTGGCGTGTGATGAGAGAGAGAGGGGGGAATACTGATGGAAAGATGACCCAAAGTGGGTTTTGAAATTTGAGAAAACTTAGGCAGAGATCCCCAGGTTTCGTGCTTGCAGTTTCCCCTGTTAATTCGCACGTTAACTTCCGTTAAAAAACCCAATCAGTTGATGAGTTGGCTTCTTCAAAAATTTGTCTGACAAATTGATGAATTGGTAGATATTTATTGGCTATGCGCACCACATGGGCAAAGCCACGTGGTGTGTAATACCCATGCAAAAATTTCTCGTGTCAAGGTGCATTTGGGTAAATGGTGCTAGCCATGACGTTGTATAGACCATGTTGTTATTTCGTTATCCTATTATATGCATTAACAATAATGTTAAACATCTGAAATCTTCCCTTTCTATTTGGATCATTCTACGGATGTTAATCGAAATGAGTGTGTCAAGTTTGACCGTACTCAACTGCCAAACTTATATTTTTGTGAGCATCTGAAATTGATTTGAATTTCTCAATAAAAATTTCAAAAGCTAAACCTTAGGTTTTTAATAATCGAGTCTGATGATGTACAATTTGGGTTTGTACATCACCTGTCAATTGAATAATAAGAAATGAAATAATGGATAAGTGAGAGATAGAGACAAAAACAAGACAAGGTTTATAGTGGTTCATTCAATATGATCTACGCCCACTTCAAATGGCTATAGTTGTCGACTATTTTATTAATTCAAGTGTATAGGAAGAGTAGAGAGTTACAAATTATGAGAGGGAGAGGAGAGATGAGCTCGATTGAGTGTGATGTCCCCCAAGTGTTGGCAAAGCTTACAATTTATAGTCACTTCATAACGGATTGGGGTGACTTAATAGTAATTAAATAGCTGATCCGGCGGAGCTGACGACTTTTTCTCAACTGGCAAGGCAGTTACGGTACTCTCCATAGGATTCGGTCAAATGATGGGGGGGGTTGACTCTTCCCAAGGCGGGTAGGATGAGACTGTTGGATAACCTTGCATGCTCCCTACTGATGCAGCTCCTTGAACCAGATGAGCTTGACCAGGTTGACCACGTTGGGCTAGATTTACTAGATCTTCTTGGGGTTAGACTATAAACTCGGACCGGGCTTATAACATCAGTTGGGCCCTTAGGCTTGGCCCATCATTTTCCCCCTCCAAATGCCTTGCGTCTAATGGAACTTGGAAAGGAGGGTGTTCGGTTGAGTTTGAATTTTCGACAGACCGACAAAATTGGAAAATTTTCGGGAGGCCAAAACATGTGCTTCTAGGCCTTTTTGGGGCTTTTAATGGGGTCTATCACAGCCAAGGGCTCATCGAGAGATTTGATTTGACATATTATGGGTCCTGTTTGGAGTTACGGATCAAAAGTTATGGTAAAAATAACATACACACCTTCTTAAATCCAAATTTTTTGAAAATTCGTTTTGATTGGTGACTCCCTTCCTCCCAGTAGACTCTTTTTGCTTGTGGGAATCCATTAGCTATATAAACTTCCTCATTCCCTTTCTTTTTTGGATTCTTGAAGAGCCCTAGGTTGTAATTTGGGACTTTTTGCTTCTTCAATAGGATTTTAAAACCCTAGGTATAAATAAGGAGTTTCTCCTTCATTTTGCTCATTCCATATAACTTTGAGAAAGAGGAAGAAGAGTGCTCCTATTGAAATTTTTGAAGACCCAAAGATTTAGAGATTTTGTTCTTGAGATGAGTATCGAATGGGAGGAGATACGAAGATCCACCGGCTTCAATGACGATGGAGTAGCTTGGACAGAGGTGGGTAACGTAGTGTTGATCGAAAAAGAAGGTGGAGCTCGTACTCTACAGGGCTCCGCGCGAGCCAAGAGTCCTCGTGAGCCAAGGCAATGGAGTGGGGGGTCAAAAAGGTGAGCATGAGGCTTTGGACGCCTCTTTAGGTGCTGATTTGAGGAGTGAGCGGCCTATTTGAGTGTTGCAGGGCGCGAGGGAGATGGGTCGTGCAATGGGCGAGCAGGTTGCTCGTTTTTCAGCCATAAGCGAGTTGCGTGAGGTGGGATTGTTGGGCGCCCATTCAGGCGCTGATCTGGGCTACTCAGGTAAGGAGCAGGTGCTGAAGAGGGCGCGCATAGGCTGTTCAGGTGAGCCAGGCGGGCAAGCAGATAGAGAAAAAAGGGCTGATCTGGGTGTGCGGGATGATCTGAGCAAGCAGGCAGCTGCTTTAGGTGCCTTGGACGAGCAGATTTTGGGCAAGGCTGGGCATGCAGTCCACGCGATTGAGTAGAGGGACGAGCCTACTGCGCTGGGCAGCCTAGGCGAGTAGTCTCCTTGCGTGGAGTCGATCAGTTTGGGCGCCCAGGTTGTGACGACCTCATTCTGGTGAGACCATGATGATCCGGTTCCTTCATATGCAGCTTCTCAAAATCAGACTCCTTAGGGCCTCTCTGGTAGTGGGTCAGGCAATTCTTTGCATCCTCTCAATAAAAACCACCAAGGAAAGGTAGCCCTCGATGACGATGGGTCTAAAGTAAGTACTATTTCTAGCACTTTAAATATAGATGTTGATATTTTGTGGATTGTCTCCGCCTACCAAGTTCCTCCAACTGTGTTGTGCTGTCGGGATGAGATGGGTGAGCCCGCTTATGATAACTCCTTTGGTGACGTTGTCATCTATGAGGAAATGATTGAGGCAAGGCTCAGGTTCCCCATGTCTTCTTCTATTTGTCATGTTCTGTATTACTTCTCACTCACAGCGGGGCGGTTGTCGCCCAATGGTTGGAGGTTTTTGTTGTGCTTTCAAGTGTTGTGGAGGAATGTGCACCATGAGGATGCCTCTCCTGTCGAGTTTCATGCAGCTTATACTTTGAGCGAGACTCCTGCTCCCAATCGGGGTTGGTATTACTTTACTACGAGAAACAAACTGATTACCGAACTACACTCCAACTGTCATAGCTGGAAGCTTCAGAATGGGCTTCAAAGGCCAATAGGGCTGTAGTACCAACAGGATCGGGAACTCCTAAGAAACTTGGTACGCACTACACTTACTTTCTCTCCTTTGTCTTTTTTTTTTTACTCATCATGTTTCTTTCAGATTCTCTTGTGCTCTCCAAGGACCAAGAGTGGAAGCTGCAGGCCATGAGGGTGTATCCTAAAAAAGACTTTGGAGCTCTCATGCTCAAAGATGGAGGAGTCAGTGGTTCCCCTTCAGGAGGTGCAAGGGCTGGTGGACCTTCCCCGAGATCCGATGGCTCCTCTTTGAAGAGAAAAGTTATGTTGATTCTCTTGTGCTTTTCTCCTCTACTTGGTGTTTTTCATATAGAAAACACTTTTTTTTTACTTTGCAGTAGTAAATAGAAAGATGATTGGGTCCCGCCTCTTTGGTAGGAGCCCTCTTCCTCCCAAGGTGGCGAGAATGGGCGATGCCTCCCAAGAGACCTCTCCAATGGTGTCGCCCGAGGTGGGCTCCCCTCAGACGACCCCACCAGTGATGCCTCCTCGGGCGAAAAATTCTTCAGTTGTACCCGTTATTGTAGAGACTCCTTCGACCACACCTTCCTCCTCTGGTTCCTCGACTCCTCCTGTGAGAACTTCTACCGGGGTACCTTCTCAGATTAGCTCCATATTGGATAACGCATGGGTCATCAGAGATCGACTTAGGAGGTTTGTGTTTCCCAATGATGTGAATAAGATTAATGTCTTGGACACCGAGGGAATCCTCAACTCTTTTGTGGAAGGCTGGGCTCAAGTAAGGGTTTGTTATCTCCTTTTCTCCCGTCTTTCCATAAGTGTCTAACATCCTTTTGTCTTTTGTTTTTTTCATGCCTCAACTACATCTCTGTGTTTATTTTCAAGGACTATCCTTTATCACCAATTAAAACATAGTCATGAAGTTATACAGAATGAGCTTCTTACTGCTCAAGGGAGGATTACCGAGCTTGAAGCTGCTGGTAAGGCTTCTCAGGCTGAGCTTGTGACGACCTATGAGAGGGTGACTTTGCTTGAGACTGAGCTTTCGGCAACTCGTGAGAGGGCAACTGAGCTTGAGGCAACCCGTGAGAAGGAAGCGCTCAGAGAGGTTGAGTTTGCAGAGACCCGCGAGAGGGCCACGCTCAGAGAGGTTGAACTTGTAGAAACCTGTGAGAGGGTCATGCTCAGAGAGGTTGCTGCAAAGGCAGAGGTAAAGGCAACTCACGAGAGAGCTTCTTGGACTGAGGAGAGAGTTGTCACAGCTGAGAGTGACTTGGAGAATGGCCTTGCCGATGCCTTTATTGATGGTTATGAAGAGCTCAGGAGAAAGATTTTTGTTGCTTTCCCTGACATAGATCTTTCAGGCTTTGTGCCAATTAAGGCGCCTGATGGTGGTAATGGAAGCTCTGATGATGTTTAGGATAATAAGGAGGAGGAGGACCCTGAGAATAGTTAAAGTGCTAGGAACTTTTGATTTTTTTTTTTTTTGGAAAGGCAGTCTGTAGCCTTACTCTTGTAAAAGTGGTTTTTTGCCACCAATGCTCATTCGAAATTGAATACAAAAATACAAAGATCTTTTTTTTTGGAGTAAAATATGGAAAATTTTATTCATTCAATACTTATGTTAAGCAATAATGGGTAATCACACCAAAAAGGTACAAAAAATAAAACCAAGTCCCCAACTTTACTACTTCTACTCTCTTAAGGTTTCATTGGTAGTACCTACTCAGGTCCTCATCGTTCCATGGATGGGGTAAGCCCTTCCCTTCTAAATTCTAGATCTTGTAGGTGCCAGACCTCACCACTTTTGTTATGAAGTATGGTCCTTCCCAATTTGGTCTCAGCTTTCTTTCGCATGAATCTTTTATGGTGAGGATCACTTTCTTGAGGACCAAGTCTCCTGGTAGGAAGGAACGAGGCTTCACCCTCGAGTTGTCGTACTTAGCCATGTAACATTTGTACTACGCGTTGCGGACCATAGCCATCTCCCTTGCCTCCTCTACCAAGTCAAGGTTGATAAGGAGTCTTTCCTCATTGGTGATGGTGTCATGGTGTTGGACCCTTAAAGAGTGTACTCCTATCTCCACAAGGATGACTGTCTCAGTTCCAAAGGTAAGGGAGAAAGGGGTTTCTCTAGTTGGAGTTCTTAGCGTGGTTCAGTAGGCCCATAATACGCCTAGGAGTTCGTCAACCAAAAGACCCTTCGCTCTTTCGAACCTTGTCTTTAGGTTGAGTAACACCTTTCTCACCATGACTTCTGCTTGTCCGTTTGCCTGCAGGTGCGCCGGGCTGGAATGAGACTGCTTTATTTGAAAGTCGGAGCAGAAGGAGTTCAAGAGCTTGTGGTTGTACTGCTTGGCGTTGTCGCTAACAATGGCATGGGGTATCTTGAAGCGACATACTAGATTTTTCTAGACAAAATCTTTCACATTTGCGTCTGTTATCTTTGCTAAAGGTTTGGCCTCCTCCCATTTAGTGAAGTAGTCGACCGCTACTACCTTAAATTTCCATTGTCCTCGGCTAAGAGGGAGTGGGCCTAGGATGTCGATGCTCCATTAGGAGAAAGGCCACAGACTTGTAATGACCGTGAGTTCCACTGGCGGTTGCCTGGGCACAGTGGCGAAGCGCTGACACTTGTCGCACTTCTTGGCGAATTCCTGGGCATCCCTCACAGTGTTAGGCCAGAAATAGCCTTGTCTAAGGGCCTTGTGGGTGAGGAAGCGCCCTCTAGAGTGATTCCCACAAATCCCTTCATGGATCTCCCGTAAGAGTAGCCTTTCTTATACAGGGTGTCTTGTAAGGTGATAAATTTGGAGGCTCTCATCTTGAGCTTCCTGGCTTCCAGAGGGTCATCCTGGCTTCCTGGAGGTATGCCCTTATTGGAGTCATCCAATTTGATTCGGCCGATGCATAGTTAACATTCGTGCCTTCCGCGTCTAATTTACTTGGTTCAAACTGGTGACCAATGAATGCTGGTCCTAATGGGGCTTCGGAGGATGAGGCAAGTCTGGCGAATGCATCTGCGGCCATGTTATCTCTCCTCAGGATGTGGTAGATTTGGAAATGTTGGAACTTCATGACCAAGACTTTCACAATGGCAAGGTACTCCTGAATTCTCATTCCTTTTGCTTCGAACTCGCCCTTTACTTGGTTGACTATCAGTTGAGAGTCATTATAGGAGATGAGGTGTTGGGCTTCCATTTCTATTGCCATCCTTAAGCCAGAGATGAGGGTCTCATATTATGCTTTATTGTTAGCGGCAATGAAGTGGAGCTTCACAACATACTTGCTGGGAGTGTCGTCGGGGCTGATAATGATCATACCTGCTCTACCTCCTTCACTGGTCGAGGAGTCATCCACATAAAACTTCCAGAGTGGTGGAGAGGAGGAGAGCACTGCGGGGGCCTGGGCGCCAAGTTGGGGTGTTTGGGCGCCTGGGCATCTGGGCTAGCCTGGCTGCTTGAGTGTATTCACTGGGCGTTTGGGTGTCCTCGTCAGGCATTTGATTGCTTTGCGTGTCCAGGTTTGATGTCTGGAGTGTGGAAAGCTCATTGATCTCATCTGCTGGTGTAAGCTCAGCAATGAAATTTATCAATGCTTGTGCTTTGATGGCTGCCCTTGGCTGGTATTGGATATCAAACTCGCCGAGTTCCACTGCCCATTTAAGGAGCCTCTTGGATATATCTAGCTTTCCCAAGACTCTCTTCAGAGGCTGGTCCGTGATCACAATAACGATGTGACTCTGAAAATAATGTCATAGGCACCTTGCTATTGTGATGAGGGCAAACGCTAGTTTTTCTAGCCCTGAGTATCTTATTTCTGCACCTCGGTATGCTCTGCTCACATAATAGATTGGTTTTTGCACTCCATCGTTGTCTCTGATGAGGATTGAGCTTATAGCTGACGGGGAAACATAGAGGTACAAATATGAGTTTTCACCTGGTGTACCATGTGAAAGGAGAAGAGGTGTAACCAAGCAGACTTTGAGCCTTTGGAAGGCTTCCTCTGCCTCAGGTCCCCAATCGAAGGCTTTTCGGATAATTTTGAAGAAAGGCAGGCATTTGTTTGCATACTTAGAGACGAATCTATTAAGTGCTGTAATTCTCCCATTGAACCGCTGGAGCTCCTTGGTCGAGGAGGGTGATTTCATGTTGAGGATGACCCTTATCTTGTTGGAGTTCGCCTCAATTTCCCTTTGGTTAACAATGAATCCCAAGAACTTTCCTGACCCCAGGCCAAAGGTTTATTTATCAGGGTTCAACTTCATGCGGTACGACTTGAGAACATTAAAAGTTTCTTGAAGGTGGTCAATGTGGTCTGCTGCGGTGAGGCTTTTCACTAGCATGTCGTCCACGTACACCTCCATTATTTTCCCGATCTGCGATTGGAACATCTTGTTCACCAGTCGTTGATAAGTTGTTCTTGCGTTCTTTAACCCGAAGGGCAGGACCTTGTATCAGTAGGTCCCCTTTGGAGTGATGAACGATGTCTTCTCCTGGTATGGGGGTACATGCTAATCTGATTATATCCAGAGTATGCATCCAGGAAGGTGAGCAACTCATGTCCTACAGTGGTGTCGATGAGGAGGTCAATTCGCGACAGCGAGTAGCTATCTTTTGGGCACGCCTTGTTGAGCTCGGTGAAGTCGACGTAGAGACGCCATTTCCCATTGATCTTTGTCACCATCACCACATTTGAAAGCCACTCTTGATATGCTACCTCTCTGACTGCTCCATTATTCCTCAACTTTCTCACCTCCTTGTCCATAGTTTGGGCCCTTTCAATGGAGACGTCCCTTAGCTTTTGGCGAACAGGCTTGTGATGGGGATCGACATTGAGGCGGTGTGTGGCGACCTCTGGGTCGATGCCCTCAAGGTCTGCATGTGACCATGCAAAGACATTCATTTTGCGCCTCAGAAAATCTATTAGCTGGTGGAACAGATCTCCAGGAAGGGAAGAGCCAATGTATATTATTCTGTCTAGATATTCCTCATCTAGAACCACTGGCTTGAGCTCCTCAACTGGTTCTCCTCTTTCCAACGTGGCATCATCCCTCAAGTCTCTTGTGGTTTTCTGGTCTTCATAGATGAGACATAGCACTCTCTTGCAGCTACCTGGTCTTCTTGGACCTCTTCTACTCCATTCGGGGTTGAAAAGCGGAGGATGAGATGGTAGGTGGAGGGCACAGCTCTCAAGGTGTTGAGAGCAGGTCATCCTAGGATGATGTTGTAGGTGGAAGGGCAATCCATCACCAGGAAGTTGACCATGATCGTGGAGCTCTGGGGTGCTGCGCCGACAGTGACTGGCAAGGTGACGGACCCTAGGGGATACACCTTCTCTCTTGAGAACCCGATGAGGGGCGACCGGATAAGTTGTAGTCTTTCTCTGCCCAAGTTGAGCTTGTCATAAGCCTCTGCAAACAAGATATCCGCAGAGCTGTCACTGTCCACGAGAATTCTTCGCACCTGGAAATTGACGACAATCATGGTGTGCACCAGAGGGTCGTCATGTGAGTGCTGGTTGCTTCTAAGTCTTTGTCCGAGAAGGATATGATCTCACTGTTTCTGTGCTTGGGCGCCTTGGATGGGCGCAACTCGTCGATGTGCGTCACTTTTCTAGCGTTGACTTTCATGGCGTTTAAGACGCCATCCAGTTGATTTTGCACCTCCTTAATTTTTTCATCCCATTAATTGGGAGGTCCTCTGGAATTATCATGGAAATGGATCCTATGCTCTATGCTTTGGTTTTCACCCTCATCGTCTTGGAAATGAGGGTCTCCACCATGGGAAGCAAGAGCTGGAGGAGGAGGTGAATGTCCCTTCTGGTGGGCCCCCATATATGGTGTCACACCCCATCCCGAGAGACCTTCTTTGGTTTCCCAGAGATGGAAGCGTAACTCAACACGTGGCGATACCTGCGTTTATAATGCAGTAATGCATTTAAAAATCAATAATGCCACGTAATGCCACAATCAAAATAGAAAATTATATACCGAGTACACAACGGTGCCCTTTTTCCCAAAATAAAGGATTAGAGATTCCATCCCTTTACAACAAATAACAGGGAAAACAGACAGTCTTGTACAGTATGTACATAATAAGATTTCTTAGTTTTTCCTCCATCTCTACCATGCTAGTGCAGTAGTGGACTTCACTCTAGACTTCGGCATCCTGAAACCAATAATTTTCTTGAGTGTACTGCGCATCATAATAAATGGAAAGATTAAAAATATGGATCAATATCATTTCACCAAAATATGTTCACAATCTGAAGAGAACGTCAAAATCAAAGTGTTTTCTTCTCACTTTGAGATCTCATAATCTTTGTCAATATAACAACATAATAAATAGTCCACATGTGCTATGAGTCAACAACAATATTTAAGCAATGTCAGGCTATTAACAACATTTAAGCAATGTCGAGCTATCAACAACATTTAAGCAATGTCGAGCTATCAACAACATTTAAGCAATGT
>JAHQCQ010017404.1:0-11014 GCA_023539305.1 Ilex asprella | reverse complement strand
TGGGGATAAATATTATACCCGCTAACGGGGGTGGACCGGGGATGGACGAAATTTTTTTAAGCGGGTACGGGGATGGAGACTATACCCCCCGCCCCCGCTTCGGTCCATTGACATCCCTACCCACGAAGGGGCGGGTTTCAAATAGACCAAATCGGATAAAATTGTGAAAATATCATTGCTATCTTAATTTAAACAAATATGGGTATGCATTAAATTGGTAGATAGACAATTTAATTAATTACATGACAAATATTTAGTTATAATTATGATTAATTTATGGGTCTCACATGATTTTATACTATTTCTGAGAGGTATTTCAGCGCGGTCAAGGGTCTTATGATTCACTGGTGAGAGCCTAACGGGGTAGTCGCTGGACACTCTTCCTTGCCCCCACCCCTTCTTTATTTATCAAAAAAAAAAACGAAGATGGGAAAGAAGACTGGCTCGTCCATAGCTTCTGGATGGGGTCCTGCTCCTCTCGCCGCCGTCAAGTCTCCGCTTCAACCAATGGAGAGTACAGCTTCATCTGTTATTTTGGTGGTCACTTCCACAATAGCGGCGGCCCTTCCGTTTCTTCCCTACGACATCATAGACAAAAACCGAGTACCCACCATGTTCTTTAAGGGCCGTCCCTCTACCTTTCACGCTTTCATCATCTCAATCATGTTCGCCTTCTCTGGCTCCTTCAGCTCGTTGTTTCTCCTCAACAGACCCAAGATGGCAAGGATTAGCCGGTTTTATTCTATGGTTTCGGCGGTGTCCGCACTTTTAATTACTCTGTTTGCCATATCTTCATGTGAGTAAATTACACTTTACCCTTGTGAAATATCATCTTTATTTTATTTATACTTTTAACTACAAAATTTCTCGCATTGACTTTAAAGTATTAATTTTGTTTCATATCTATTTGAATGAAATAAAATAAAATTGATACTTTAGGATATAATATGAGAAATTTTATAGTTGAGGGTGAAAAATGAAACAAAAATAATAATTCAAGGGGATAAAATATAATTTACCTGTGTGATGAACAAAAAGAAAACTCATGACTCTGTTTCAATTGTGTGTTTATGTTTGGAAGGACAATTTATGTATTATGTATTATCGCTCTCTTTCTGTGCTGTGCTGTGCTGTAGTTGCCTGAACCTCCATGTGGTCAATAATTATTTTCCTTTGCATGAAATATGAGAATATATCATGTAAAAAGGCCTTTAGTGTAGTGTTTGTTGATGGAATATAGAACTAGATTTCTGGGTTTTCTGTGATTCCGAGAGAGAATAACTTTATTCAACGAAGGGATCTCTAAGAGCAAAGGAATAATAGCTATAGGATGCCGAAAGAGAGAAGACCATGATCGAGAAATTGTTCGCTGATGGCTCGAATTCAACTATAGTGCTGCCTAAAAAGGACCGCCGGCCGGTGGATGTCGACGTGGGGGAGACGAAGATGATGGAGACGATGAGTAGAAATTTTGCCTTTGAGCTGTCCAACAATTGACATTTAAGGCTGGTAATTGAGCCACTCGGACTTAGTTCGGATAAGGTTCCATTTGGGCTCAAACAATTTTTTAGACTCAGGTTAAAAAACTTAGTTTCAATTTGTAAAACACAACTCGTTTATATATAAAATAATCAAATTATTTGGGTTGAGCTCGGCTCAGATAAGACTCGCCTCAAATTTGAACAACTTTTGAGAATCGTTTAAAAAACAAATCTAAAAAGTTTGACTCAAGCTCATAAAACTCAATTTATTTATATGTAAAATAGTTAGGGGTGCAATTTGGACTATTACTCTTAATCCGCTCGAATTCAATTCGGTTAATCCTAAAAATCTCAACACTAACACTTTTTTTTTTTGGTTGAATTTAGATTCCCAACTAAGTTACACTCTTAAAAATAGTTGAGCTACTCAGGTTTAGTTCGAACTCAACAAATTTTCTAAACGAACTAAACTTGAATAATTTTTAAACTAATTTTAAAAAATAAGTTTGGCGAGCTCGACTCGATTATCAATCATATTGACATTAAAAACAATGATATATAGATTTAATTCGGATTGTAGGTAATTGAATTAATTAGTTGTGAGTTTTTCTCTATTGAGTATATTTATTAGGGTCATAATGGAGTGTTTTATTTTCTTATTTAAGCTAATTATTCACTTCAAAACTTATAAGGTCATAAATATGGATTGGAAAATTGAAATTGGAATAAGAAGACTTCACTCTTAGTGATTGAAATAAATAATTACATTAATTGGTGAGATCAAATAGTATAGCAATAGAATGATAAGGAAAATGTTATACAATTCAAATAAATTTAAAAATTGAAACTCAAATATATACCATTCCTTTGATGAGTATTGGGTGAGTAGATCCTACTGAAAAAGTTAATGGAACTCACTCATTCAAAAGATGATATACATTTGGGTTATAATTTTTTAAATTACATTGAATTTTGTAGCATTGCTCAAATAATAATAATGGTTTGAGAATTTCATTGTGTTTTGGTTAGGAGAAATGAAAATTTTATTTATGACCATATTTATAGATATTTTTCAATGATATTTTCTTAAAAGACGTATTAATTAAAACAAGTAATATTATTTGTATTTAATTTATTGATCAAATCATTCATAATTATTAGATTGACAATAGGTTTTAGTATTTATTAGATCCCACTACAAATTCAATACTTATAATGAATTAGATCAATAAATTATGTCAACGAATTAAGTATAAATAATATTATTGAATTTAAAATAAATAAAAAATTTGAGTATTATTTTCACGGGTAAATGGTGGGCCATTTGATTCGTCCCTCCCAAACGTCTGAAGTTATTTGGGCCAAGTTGGGCCAATCCGATGGGTCAATGCAGGCCACTCGTACGGCTCGTGATTCGTCACCTGCTTGCTATGCTAAGCTAACGGGCTATTCTAAGACCTGTCCGCAATTCCAGGCATGGTTAGTGTCTTAATCAAGCCAAATTTTACGAGCTGGAGCTTGAGTTCGAGTTTGTCGAGTTCATTTTTCTAAACAAGCCTAAAAAATTGTTCAAACTCAACTTGTTTAGAACTTGAGCTAAGTCTGGGTCGAACCCGAATAGCTGGACTATTTTACGTATAAATGAATCAAGTTTTGCAAGCTTGAGTCGAATCTTTTAAGCGAATTTAAAAAATTGTTTACATTCAACTCATTTAAAACAAGAGTTGAGCTCAAACCGAATTTTATCTGAGCCAAACTTGAGTAGCTCGTCTCGATTAACACTTCTAACCGTGCCAAGCTTTAACCTTGAAAAATGATTACTTGAAAATTATTATTTGTAGAAAACTTACTGGCAGCTAGCTACCAAATTTTAGAGCTAGTTTGACAAAGTAAATATGGAGAGATTTTACGAACTTGACTATACGCGATGATTAAATTATATAAAAAGTAAAAATTATGGATACTTTTTACGTTAAATACGGAAGTCCAGAGCAAATGATGTTAGCTGTTCTAGTTCTAGTTCAAGACATGACTGTATGAGACATGTTGCTTAGGGCTTTGGCAGCGAGCAACCAATCCGGCAGAAGTATATTAGAAGTTTCCTGTTTGACAAAGGTAGCGTTAGATAAGCAAAAGTAAATAAGTAAACAGATCAAATGTAGCATAAGGCAATTATATTATGGAAAATATTAGCTGGCATAACATAGGGGTGATTGGCCATCAATTTTCTGCAGATTGTATTTCAGATTCAATTTTGTTATGCATTCACAAGTATCATCAGACATGGACTAAGCCGTGAAAGATATAACTTCAGAGGAGAACGATATTGAGGATACAGGCGAGTATCTGTTAGTGATGGTTGATATTGGGTCAACTATGCTAGTGACTCGGAGAATTTGTTATGAGAAAAACAAATTACTCCTGACAAATAACATGTTCCACTGCTTGTGCAGACTCCCGTCAATTCTTTTTAGTTTCATTATTGCGAAACACATTTATTTCTCCTTCCAATGTGTTTGGAAGGGATGAAGCAGTCACAAAAGTGAGGAAACTAAACAAAATTGAGTGGACATCTTGGGCAATCAGTTTGATGACAAGCTTTAGCAATATGACACAGCACATCCCATATAATTAAGGCTGGTAGCACATTGAGAATGTTTTCCAAGAGACAACTTGTGGAGACTGCCAAGGAAGACATGGCTGAAGTGTGGAGACAATTTTGGGCTGCACGTTGACGATGACATCTCAGTGAAGGTTGGAGGGGGAATTAAAGAATTACATATCAATCAAGAACTTCCGCAACAAGTTTGCGCCAAAAAATGACCGAATCCTAGAGGGCGACTAGTAGTTTCGCTCGAAAGCACCGTTTCACCTTTATGGTGATTGTTGGATTAAAACAGGTTTTTGGTCGACTTTGAGCCAAAATTAAAGTAGGACCCAATTGTTATTTTGAATAAATTTTCGTGGGTTCATATTCTACTCCGTGAGGAATATAATGTAGTATATTCACTTGCTCAAATCGAGTAAGAAATGAATGAGAAAATAGGCTCCAAAGTGACCCTCTTGAAAAGGTGGAAATAAAGAAAGTGCAATGTGGGATGTGACACCAATCCCACATTGGTTAAGGAAGAAGCTCAACATGGGCATATATATGTCAAGTTTGCTCTATGGGTTGGGCCCCAAGGGGTACCATAGTTTTGTGAGCGGAGCGAGCGCCTACATGCCGTTGGTTTGACCACACACGCGCGCGCGCGCTGCCCGCCTCGCCACGACCCAGCCGAGCTCGGGTGTGGGTTTGCCCTATCTTTTTGGAGAAAATTCATTTAAATGAATTAATTAAATGGGCATTAATTTCGTAACCCGAAATTACTTTGGTGGTATTCGTGGGTTGTGTCTGTTCATGAAGAACGGTTATTCAAAGGTGTCTACTGGCTGTTGTCTTTGGTATTTCTGGGTTGTGTCTTTTAGTATGATGACTGTCCGAAAAGTCACCTAAGTGTCTATAAATACCCAGATTCATTTATCATTCTAGATACAAGGAAATTCGGCCATACATTAAGGCTTTAAGGCATACATTTCGATATTAAGTCAGCCAACATTTAGAGAGTACACAACACATTTTGGTTCGCTGGACGAGGAGATTGGAGTGCTACTTCTGCCCGTGTAAAGATCATTGTATCCTGGGAGGCAGACGCTCGTGATTTCATAAGCACCAAGTGTGGGGGCGAAATCTGTCTTAAGGACATAGTGTCAAACACTAGCCTTAATCTAATTGAAGTTCAATCACAGTTCCTGGTATGCAAACGGGTCAGTGTTTATTTTATTTAGACGTGTAACTGTGTGTTGTAACTCTTTCGTGACTGTATCTCTTTACTGTAACTCTTTCGTGAAGTCTGTCACTGTTACTCTTTACTGTATCTCTTTTGTGTAACTCTTTCGTCAAAACAATTTCTGTGTAACTGTTTTGCATTTCATTGTTACTGTTTTGTTTTACTTTAAGCTGCATAATATCAGAAATATCAATAGGTGATTTTACTATTTTAGAACACATTTTCTAACAACTTTGTGATCCACTTCAACATGAGTTAGTATTGCACGAGGCTCACACTTAAAATAAGTCACGGAAGCTGTAAGTGATAGACAACGCAATCACAAACAAAAACTAAAGACTCAAACGAATTATTGTGAGTATATTGAAAGATATCATCAATATTTATATTAGATTCCTAAAACATAGGATAACCAAGTACACAAAACTCATGTCGCTGCACGATCTGAAAATAGCCAAACATCCATAATCTTAAACCGTATTTGGATAAGCTATAATAGCATAATGTTATTTCCGTGACTCATATCCATAATTATAATAATCTCCCAATTACAACAAGCTCTCTCCAAATTAGTGGAATATATGCTTAATGATTTGGTCAACAAATATTTCTTCCATTAAATTTGATTTTTGATATTTGATACCCATTACCAGAGATGGAAAATGGGTGTGTTGAGTTGGTTATGGGTTGTGTTAAATTGGGATTGGTCAAAATTAATCCAATCCATTTTTAACTTATGCATTAAATGGATTATAATGGGTTGAAAATCCATAAAATAATTAAAACTCTTAATAGACACACATACTTACACCAAAGTAAACACACACTTGTACATCAAAATACAAACACTATTACATCAAAATACATATACACAAACACTACTACACCAAAAATAAACACACACACTCACACATTCTATTACACCAAAATATACTTAGGCACCGACCCCGAACCTGAACTTGAACCCAGACCCTGACTCGACCCAACCCTCACTCTGGAACCGACCCCCACCTTAGACCCAGATCCAGACTTGTACAACAAAATATATAGTGTATATTTTTGGTGTATTATTGTGTGTATGTGTTTTGTTGTTAGTGTGTCTATGTGTATTTTTATGTAATAGTGTGTGTGTGTGTGTGT
Source organism: Ilex asprella (assembly GCA_023539305.1). Taxonomy (NCBI): domain Eukaryota; kingdom Viridiplantae; phylum Streptophyta; class Magnoliopsida; order Aquifoliales; family Aquifoliaceae; genus Ilex; species Ilex asprella. The sequence continues at coordinate 4,563 of JAHQCQ010017404.1, read as the reverse complement.
GTGTGTGTGTGTGTGTTTGTATATGTGTGTTTTTGTGTAATAGTGTGTGTATGAGTTTTTGGTTTGTTAGTGTATCTATGTGTATTTTTGTGTAATAATGTGTGTACTTTGGTACACTAGTGTGTGTATTTTATTGTACTAGTGTGTGTGTGTGTGTGTATTTTTGTGTAATAATGTGTATTTGTGTGGGGGTGTGTATGTGCTTGTGTGTGTGTGTGTGATTATTTTGGTGTACTAGTGTGTGGTATGTATTTTGATGTATTAGTGTGTATCTGTGTGTATTTTAGTGTAATAGTGTGTGTGTTTTATTGTAATAGTGTGTGTGTGTGTGTGTATTTTGGTATACTAGTGTATTTGTATATGTTTTGGTGTACTAGTGTGTGTGTGTGTGTATTTTGGTATACTAGTGTGTTTGTATGTTTTTTTGTTACACCTCATCTCGAAAAAAGAGATAGAGTGATGCAGATCGTATAGCAGCATAGTATTTGAATCGATGGGATTGATATCGAGGTGGTTCAGGGCGATCAAATGGGTTAACCTTTTTAGAGGCACTTCCACATACAAGAGTTTTCAAACACTCATATACAACCAGCTACGACGGGGCAAAATGAACTTATCACACCCCAAACAGGGTTGCGATGACTCAAGGCGAATTGCAGACAAATTCCTTCGTTTATCACCTAAAAAGAGCGTTTTTATTGTTTTTGTTAATATTTTGTAGTTCAATAACTTCACCGTTTAAAGTCAGAATTGATCGTTGTCAATGTTTGCATTAATTCGAGTGCTTAGTAGTTTTTGGCAATTCATTAGTTTGGTAATTTTTTTTTTTTGGCAAAAGTTGTATCAATAGTCTAATTACGAAATTAACGATAATTAGATCGCATTTGGTTATTTCCTAATTGGTTTATTGTTTTAGCACTATTTATACTTTTGTAAGCCTTAGAGCTAAGCAATTTTGATTGATTAATATAATTGAGAGAGCCTTGCTTTTATTCCCAATCTTTTTGGTAGTCTTAGGAATTAACATATTTATTTAAGTCTTTAAAACTAGTATCAAGCAAAATCAACAGGTCTAAAGTAGGATTTTCAAACCGGAATTAATGCACAAATCAACGGTTTAATTATTCCTTTTCGTTCATTATACTCATATTTGTACCCACTTCCCTACATCATAGGGTGTAGGTAACCCCATTTGTTAATTTAAACTTCATAACTCAATCATAGTAATTAACCTGTGCAAATATAATCAACCTCGTAGACTCAGATAAGAATCATACGCTCACATGACACATTACAACAACTAGGGCACCGTACTCTTGAATGTCTTCACAACACATGTACAAAATGACACATGATAAAGTGTACAAATTGATGTCAACACCCTTACGTCAAGTTAGACTATTCAATGGACCACCAGCTAAAATTTAGAAACCTTAAATGAAATAGTTATTGGGGGGTGAGCAAACCACACGCTCAGTGATTATATTCGAAATATATAGAAATAAAACTCATAAGCACATCACATTATAACATATCTCACATATACATTAAAAATGAAATCCAACACCCAACAACCAATAACCAATAACCGACTATCCAATAACGCATCGAAGTCTCGAGGAGAATTAACGATTACTCGTTTCCACCCGGGAGTCTCGACATTCACATTGCTACCCGTTTTTGTCCCGGGAGTCTCGACATTCACATTGCAGTCTTGGCCGTCATTCATATTTGAAGTCACAAAAACACTTATTTCAAGTACTTGAATCTATAATCAAACACCAGTTCACCAATCACAATCCCCAAATCACAATTTAGCTATTCACACATAAGTATAGCAAGTAATCAACAAATCATATTTCATTCAATATAAATCAAAATACTACTCATCTCGGGTTAAATCCAAACACAGACTCAATCTCCCAGTGTAAATTTAGGTAAACCCAACGTTGATGTCATCGTCACATCCGCACCTAATATATGTTGACACAAGACATATGAGTCTTATATTACATATACTCATACACAAATGCATAATCATGCCTAAGACATCCCATTTCCAATCCTTCTATCTCATTATTATAATGTAATAAACCCTTAGGTTTAGCCATGTGTTGATAGGCAAATAGACCCATCTGGATTGTTTTAAACTAATTTGAATGCTTTGGGAAAATGTTTGAAATTGAACGAATAACAAATTACAAAGCAACACGACAAAAAAATGGAGAAAAACCTTATTATATCGATACAAATTGTACCAGTTCTTCAAGCACCGACAGTGCTTGTTCTAGTACAACATTGTTTGTACTGGTTCGTCGCAAATAGAGGGGTTTTGCACTGGTACAACCTCTTTGTACCGGTTTATCACCTTACAGAGCCTTGATGTACCAAACTCCTCCTTTCCTATGTCCCTATCTCCGCCAACAGTTAAAAAAGACATCAATCCTACAATAATACTTCATACTGATATTTAAACATCTAAAAATAAAAATTGCATAAAAAAAAATGGCTAGTGGAAAAAAATTGATTGATTAAATAAAAAAAAATTATACTATAATGCATGAACAAATATTAAAAAAAATTTAAAATTATCTGCACGAAAAAAAATTGAGTGACAAAAATGTTTGAACAAATATTAAAAAAAAAATTATATGAAAAAATTAAAAATGTCTGCATAAAAAAAATTAAAAAATAAATTGAATGAAAAAATATTTACCAACTGGTGCAGTGAAATCAGTGTGGAGAACAACTTGAAAAACAAATCGCTCATGTTCAATCTTCCTTCTAGCCACACAACTTCTGAACTCCACCAACCAAGATATACATATATATAAACATAAAGAGAGAGAGAGAGAGAGAGATGCTTGAGGACATTTTAGTACATTTATATAAGGAGGGGTAGTTTGGATAATTTAAAAAAAATGATGGCAAATAGTCAATTTTTTCACCAGCATTGTTAAACTTCACGGTTCAGGGCGTGTCTTTGATTTAAGCATGTAAACCAAAGGGGATGCAGTAAAATTTTAAAATAAGTAAAAGGTGTCATTAAATTTATGTCTAGCTAGAGGAAGTGAATGAAATTTTCCCCTAATTCAATCACGTACGCTCCAAATTCCCCTGCCATTGCTTCAATGTCAATGGTATAGTCGTAAATATTGGACAGCTCAAAGGCAAAGTTTTTACCCTTCGTCCCCATCTTTTCCATAGGTAGCTCCACAGTCTACACCGACGGCGCTCCAGGTTAGAGTTTCGAATCGTCGCCAGTTCGGTTCCCATACATCTACGTCCACCGGCCGGCGAACATCTCAGGCGCTGGTATAGTTGAATTCGGGCTATCCCTCCGTTTATTGAAGTTATCCTCTCTGAGACTCGCAGAAAACCCAGCGATCCCTCCCTATATTCCTTCAGCAAACCCTATATTAAAGACCATTTCACATGATAGATTTCCTATATTTCATAGTAAGGAAAAGAATTATTGATCTGGGAAATAACATCGTGAATAAAAAAAGGCTGTTCAAGTAACTACAGCTCAACATAATAAATTGTCCACCCAAACATAGGCACACAATTTGATAAAAAAAAAAAAAAAAAAACATAGACGCACAATCGAAACAGAGTTATAAATTTTCTTCTGTTCCTAATTAGATCATAACAATGATTAGGCCAATGCCACCGTAACTACAGCGATGAGACAAGCAAACCCAATCCCGGTGGTCCAAATGGTGTTCGCAGGAAGGAACATTCCCATAGCCACAATAACTGCACATGCTGCTGCCATGGCTCCAACTTTTCCCAGAATGCGTGCCGCAGGCTTTTTAGTACCCTTCAGTGTGAGGGCAATGAGAGTGCAAATGAAACCAATTGCAGTAGCTCCCACCGCAAAATACGAAGCTGGCGAAGAAGATGAGCCAGTGAGTGCATAGCCCATAATAGAAAAGGCAGCTTGACCAGTGATTCCGATCACTATCTCATTTAATTTAGCAGGAGGATCAGTTGTATCTGGCATCTGCTCATACAAGCCAGCCAAGTCGATGCGATGCTCTTCAGCATTTGCGACGGTGGGGTACTCCGATGGGGATAGTGAAGTAGCCATGAACAGCGAACCACAAACAGGGAGGTTTTTGGGTCTTTTTTTTTTCTGTGATTTGCAAAGAGGAGTCGACGATTAGAATGCACCATCATGGTTACCCCTCCTAAATAATGAGAAACGGATCGAAAGAAATTTATAGGGAAAACACTTCCACAAAACGACGAACACCTGCTTTTCGAACGAAAAAGTGGTTTTTATATGGCTGTGCTGGAGTTTTGAATTCCCAATAATTTCCGAAGACATAATATAAAAAAATAAGAAATAATCTCCTAAATACAATGTTTACAGCTTTTTAATTACAAATGATAATAATGTATTGAACTACAGTTTTTTTAGTCGTTATGTTTTTAACAATTTTTAAAAAATATATATATTAGTAAATCGAAAACTTTTCAAGTTAAATGATTTTTATTACCAATATAGATGTAAGCATTAAATTAATTTTAAGCTCCATATTATATAGACTCCATTTT
>JAHQCQ010017403.1:0-11014 GCA_023539305.1 Ilex asprella | reverse complement strand
GGCCCAAAGCAGACAATATGTTGACACGTGGTGGGTGGGGCGTTACAAAATGGTATCAGAGCCGACCCTTGCCCGGTCCAAGGGTGTGGCCCTGCACGGGTCACGTGGTGGGCGGGCACGAGGAGGAGAACGGTAGTCCGTGACTCGGGGCTGGCAGCTACACGGGGATGTGCAGCCCTAAGGGGGGTGGATTGTGAGATCCTGGTATCCCACATTGGCTAGAAGAGGGGGAGTTGCTGGGCTTATATGTAAGTCCCAAGCCTCACTTGTCAACAGGCCTTTTCCCAAGGGAACTTGGGAGGAACAAAACCGTGAGGGTCAGTGGGCCCAAAGCGGACAATATGTTGACACGTGGTGGGTGGGGCGTTACATTAACACCCGCTTCCCGGATGTCCTCTCTCTCAATGGACATAGATGCCTCGACCATTGAGTCAAAGTCTTGCAAAAGAAAACCCACAATTTTACCTTGAATGGATAATTTCAGCTCATTCTCAAACTTCCTCACTTTGGCCATGTCTGTGGCCACATAATCGTTAGTGAAATGGGCTAATTCTGTGAACTTAGCCACGTAATCCAATACAAACATAGTCCCTTGCCTCAAGTCTAGGAACTCCCAATCCTTTGCAAGCTAGATAGACGCCGAAAAATATTTGCCCATAAAGAGCTCTCGAAACTCTCCCCATGTCGTTGCCTCCATGTTCTTTGAGGCCTTTACCCAATCCCACCACAATTGGGATTCTCTCTCTAGTTGGAATATAGTTAGCATTATCTTAGTGGCATCGGAGGTGATATCCATAACCCCTAAGATCTTTTTAACTTGTCAGAACCAATGGTCAGCCACCATCGGATCTGTCCCTCCCATGAAGGTCGGAGCCTAGTCTACCTTGAACTTCTAGAGGTTACTCGAGTCTCAATGGTAGTAGTCACAGCACTAGTCTGTGCAATGGTAGCAGCCGCAACACTAATAGCCTCCGCGAAGGCTTGTTGGTCAAAGGCCGGTGGTGATTGGTTGTTGTTCCGCCCGGTACCTCTGCGTCCCTTTCCTCGATTTGTCATCTACACACATGTAGGATAACAACAGTTCCTCACATAGTATTACAAGATAGGGATCAAGTTTAAAATTTAAGATTTCTCTCCTTGTCTCATTAGTAGTGCTTATGCCAGCCACATACTAATAGACATTTACGCATTGAAATATACCATTCGTCCCTTTCTCCGAACTCCAAGGTTATGCTTTCTAACCCTAGTTTTTTCTTTCCATATACATTCTACCATGCATATAATTCACATAACACATAGCACATAACATGTAACATTTGAAGCTCATAACCTGAAATGCATAATGAATGCAATGGTCTAGACCCATGGCCATTAAGTCCTAGGTAAATCGTATACCTAAGCTCTGATACCAAGCTGTGACACCCCAAAATTCGGGAGACCGTTGATCACCCGTCAACCCACAGAATACCTATAGATATCATATAATTTGTTATAACGCCATTATGCCCTATTTATCGGGATCCATAATTTAACGAAATTCGGGCAAAGTCTCCTTTGTACGAGAAGCTCTACCCATAAACACAACTTGTGCAATATACAATCACATGACCCCATCTGAGGTCCAATATACAACATTGACCGTACTGAATCCATTTATGAATAAACATTGACCACACCGGGTCCATTTATCCTTACTCTTATAAAACATGCAAGGTTTTATTAAAAGTAGTTCATATAAGTTTGATTACAATTCTTTTACATATATTACATGCCCAAAACATAGTTTTAACAAAAGTTATACAAAAACCAAGGTTAAAGACCACAATTCAGCCTCTCTTCACTCTCGAGGCTCCAAATAAGAGTCGTCCCTTGGTGTGTATCCCGCACCTGAAATATTTTTCGTGTAGGGTGAGCAACGCTCAATATAGTATCTCCTACAGAGGTTACTCTCCACCCTAGATGCATATAAATATGCACATGCAACAATTATAAACAATATTCTTTTCTATCAAGAATTGCAATCATGGTAGGAACTTTCATGTCATGCTATGAATTGAGATGAAACTCACTCATGCAACTTCAACTCAAGTCCTCACCGACTCCCTCAACACAATGTAATGCACGTGTGTAATGAATCCGTCAATTGACTAAAATACATCCAATGATTGTTTGAAATAAATGTTGTGTATTTATAAAACCAAATCATTGTTGGATGTTATCATTTAAATGAGTATTTTTATAAAACAAAATCTTGTGTCTTTGTTGGGCAACAGATTTTAGAATCACACCGCCGATTCCATACGCCTTTTTACACTTTTTGGACTTGCACCGTCAGAGTGCATGAACCAAGTAGTCGGGTTTTGCACCTGAGGGAGAATCTAGCCCTTCTTGCTATACCAGATACAAGTTTTTCATGCAACCATTCTACTCAAAGGGGATCTTCGATCCAACCTTTTCAGGACCACATATCAATCACCAAGTATGGTGTTTGATTAACCATGCACTCACACACCCACACTCATGACTCATGCCCATGAATGTGATGCCAAGATCATGCCTAATATGTGTTAATGCCAAATGAGCAATTAAACCACATGTTCTATGACAATTTATATCTTATATATATAACTACCACATGTTCTATTTCCATTAAACCAACTGTAATAGGTAAGTTTTAAAACACTCAAAACAGCCCATCCATTTCCTATGGATACCATATGATGTAAATAAACCATAAGAGGGAACCCTACTTCTTGAAGCGTAAAACGATGGATAGAACATTCAAGAACACCCACACCAACGTCCAAGTCTGGATTTCCCAAAATCCCCTCTTTAGATCTTCGGTGAAATCCTTCGTTCTTGGTGTGGTTGCATAGCCCTTGTCGAGGAGATCGACTTTAATTCTTAGTTCAAAGAATTCCGACCGACGAAACTCCGTGAATCGATGAAAGAAGTTTTGAATTTCCCTATTTTCTTCTCCATCTTCCCTCACACGTTTTTGGCAGAATTTTCAGAGATATTTATGCTGAAATATCATATATTTTACCCTATTTATAATTTTAATACTCGGCCCACGTCGATCCACATGTCCTCCACTTGCTTGGGTCCGTTTTCGCCCGAAACGATTTATTTCATCCCGGTTTAAGTTCAAATTAATTTTATTTGAACTTTAATTCAATTATAAGAAAATTTTAAAATATTTATTTTTGGGGACCTTTGTGAGGTCATTCGATACTCAGTCGTCTTGTAAAACATGAAAAATTCGACTATCCCAGAATTCGACAAAATTAGTCTGGGTGACTAGATTTCGCGATACGAATCCAACGATGAAGTTTGTTATGCCATACAACCTCTAGATAATATGTATTTTAATTCCGCATTATATTTAAAAATTACTATTTTACCCTTTTTCAGAAAAAATTCAAAATTTTCACGGGTTTTACAATTATTTTTATTATCCAAACTATAATATATACTAACAATAATATATGTTTGAAGGTACTATGTAACACAAAAATTTGAAAATAGACTATGTAATATGAATATTTCAAATAGCAATGTGATTTTCACTCCATTACACAATTTGAAAACAATCTAGACCCATTATTTTTTTAGAAAAAAAATCGAGAAAATTTTCCCTGGAAATAGAACCCCAAAAAAATAGTGAAAATTGTTGAAATCTACAATTTTTGTTACTTTTTTGTCAATTAGTCAAAAGCATTGACTTTTTTAAGTCATTAAGTCCAACTCAACTAAACTTTTTTTGTTCTCTAGTCCAAATTAATTATTTTATTAGGTAAAATACACTTTTAATCCCTAAAATATGTGTGCAGTATCTATTTAGTGAACAATCTTCCAATTGTGTCTATTTGGTCCCTAAGGTTCCTAATTTGTATCTATATGGTCTAATCTCAAGCGCCCATAAAAAAATCATTAATTTCTCTGGTCAAGTGCCAGTCATGTGAAATCAATTAGACACAAATTAGGGACTTTAGAAATAAAATAGATACAAATTTTTATTTTTATTTTGTATAATAAAAGATATTTTTTCTTTCTTTTCTAAGATGGAGAATCATATATGAGGGTAGGTTGCAAGAAATATGAGCACACCTTCCTCCATGTACAAGCATTTGATACTCCTAAAGCAAATTTGGCTAGGAGTCAGCATCATTGTTGCCAATTCTTCGAGTCCATGAAGCTGAGAAGCTAACAATGTTGTTTACATAGATATTGATTTGATCTACAAACTTGCTTTCTTCTGAAAGCTTAGACTTCCTCCTCCGCACTATATCAATGATCACTCTATAATCTCCTTCAAGAATGATCTTTGCATACCTTGCTTCCATTGTGAGCCTAACCATAGCTGCAGCTGCCATAGCCTCCACATGCTTAGCCCTTACTATACTTTCAACCTCTTCGCAATACCATATTATAAAATTCCCCTTCTAATCTTGAACAACGATGCAAATGCTTGAGCATTTGCTTCCCTCAGAGATATGCTCCATTGAAGTTTATTTTCATAATTCCTTCAAGGGAAGGAGACCATAACACTGGACTTATGGGGGGTATACAACACCACTGAGATCCCAACACCCTCAAATTGAGCAGGGTAATTTTGCACAAATTCCACAATTTGAGCAAGGAAGTTGGTTTCTTCTCCAGCCTTCACTCAGTTCATGTTAAACCACAAAGCCCAAGCCACAACGACTATTAGACCAGCTTCTCAACTTGAACGTTCCCCAAGATACCCTTTAGCCAATTTGCGAAAGAATAGATGTTCCCAGGGGGGATGTGCCAAGGATATGCCATACAGCTCCAGTAAATTGGCAGTTGATAAACATATGGGCACTTGTTTTGACAAAGGAGTCACATAGAAAACAACTCGTATCCATTCTTATGCCTCTCTACCGCAAGTTACACTGGGTGGGAAGTATATCATGGATAGACCTCCAAGAAAAATTCTTAATTTTATTGGGAATATTTAAATCCAAGATAAAATTCCCATTCCAATTGGTATTATTGCTACTTGGTTCCCCCTTTCCATTTTGTCAACCATGTAAACCATGCTCAATGATGACATGATAGGCCCTTTTTACTAAAATTCTCCCGACTTTGATAATGCCACATTAGCCTTTCCTCTGGTAGTTGATCACAAATAGGTATTCCTGCAATATCAACCACTTCAAAAGGGAGAAAATGTTGCTGCAATGGGTCTGAGTCAGTCATGGGGATATAAACAATTATGCTATTTAGAAATTGTGATATCTACAAAATGGAACCCCACACCCAGTCTAGACGTTCCTTTATAGTAAAAAGGTGAATACTTTCATAACACCAGGTAAATTGCACAACATGAAATCCTAAATCCACCAATTCGCTTACATAAATGGCTCATCTATAACCACGTAGTTGCCATGATGTTTTTGGCACACCACCCCTCTTCTCATCATGGTTAATGATTTCATTAAAATCACCTCCGCAAATCCATGACATATCATACCGGGAATGTTACCTACATAATAGTTTCCAAGATCTCTTCCTTCTAGGAGTATCAGGATGGCTAAAAATGTGACGCCCTTAAAACAGGGGGTTCATTGTCAACTTGTTGATCATCCATCAACATGCGGAAGTAACCGTGAATGCCGCATAATTCGACACCACATCATACCATCCCCTTCACCAGGATCCTAACCAAAACAGAGATTGGGTAGAATTTCCCTTGTACCAGACACTCCCAAACGCATAAACTGTATATATTTCAATCACTTGACCATTCCAAGATCTAATATACATTAATTTGTCCTTAATATTACTCCATTTACATCATTGGAACAAAAGGGCTCAAGGCCCGCAAACTTGGCAAAGTTATTTTTAATTATTGAAAATTTTGGAGGAGCTAACGGTAGCTCATGTACTTGCTACAGGTAGTAGAGCCTTCTGCTAGCGAGCTACCGAAAGCTGTGAGTCGAACTACCAATACCTGAGCCTATTGCCCTGCGACTTACTAGTAGCTCGCGAAACGAGTTACCAGTAGTTGCCCAGTACAATTGTGCTACTAGTAGCTAATCAACGTGCTACCAGTAGTAGGGCCCAATTTTTCCCTAATTCAATCATTTTTCAATTTTCACTCACCCAATCTCATACAACATTTACCTAAACTCACATAACATCAAATTTTACATAAAATATAGTCCATAAAGGTTCATTACACAACCCTTTGAACACTATTATAAGTCCAAAATAATTTACACCATTGTTTTACAAAATGCAAGCTTAAAGCCACATGTTGGCTTATTCTCAACAAGGTCCCATGTGAGGGCCGCTGTCTGTAATGCCCCAAAATCCCTCTTGAACGAAATTACTATTTAAAACCATTCACATCATTAGAGCAATTAATAGGATCCATAAATAAAGAAAATTTAATTCATCATCTATAATATCTACAACATCATTCAAAAGAATATGCAAAACCATGACCATTACATCCCAAAAGATTATGCCCAAACTATGACAATTACACCCAGAAGAATATGCCAAACTGTTATTCCCTAGAGGAATACAAAAAAATATTAACATAAGCGTTCTCTCAAAATGAATCTCCTAGTCTAGAACATAAAATGAACAATTGTAGATATCCCCCTCCGAAACCACATGCCCATCAACTTGAGTTTCCCATAGCACTTGCTCGTTAACTCCGAACTCTTCCTCTAAACCTAGATCTGAAAAGAATATTGTTTGTAGGGGTGAGCACTAAGCTCTGTAGCATAATCCTCCCAAACTCCAACAAGGTTTAGAAAATAAATAAAATAGGTCAGTCTCATTTCACAAATATCAAATATAACTTTGAAATAAAACAGTGATATTTCAACAGATCACCATTTTTAGTAACAACAATAAATTAAGTAAAGGAGTAAAACCAATTCCCCACAATAAGTCATTTCCAACCATAAACCATTTCCAATAAGTTCTTATAATAAACCATTTTCACAACAATAAATAATAACCCACAATATAGATCAAGCCATAACTTGTATCTTTCACAACATTATGTCTATGTATCTCAGGTATGATGTATGACATCGTATGAATAAACACATTGAGAATATCCTGGCACACACACACACACAAATCCAATCATCGTAAGGATACACAACTTTAGGAAGGGCATACTGACGCATCGATAGGGACAATCCAACTCTGGAATAATATACTAACCTTCAACCTTGATATCATGTGAGCGAATAGTGGTTTGGTTCTTGCAAGACACCAACCCCACTACGAATGATAAAGAACCTTCAAATCCACACGGAGTAAGAAATGCATCTAACCCACCCTACGATATCTAGTCAACAGCCACCCATGGTCAACTAAACATCCACAAGAGATACGATACAAGCCCCAAATCCATTTCCACAAATACCAAAATTTCACATGTAGTATTCCAATAGTACAATATAAGAAAATATGCAAGAGATCGTCAACACTGCCATTTTTTTGTTCAATACAAAGCATTAGAGTTTTGAAATCAAGAAGAAATGAATATTGAGAGAAAAAATCATCTCTCTAGAAAACTAGGGTTTTCAAGACAAGAAAAAGAGGTTTCATGGCTATTCCACCATAGCATCCTTCAAAACATGATAATATTTGCAAGAGTATCAAGAAATAATTATTTCAAAGCATATATATAGGATTGAGAGTCAAAACATACTTATATATATGTCCTAGCCTCAATGAACAAGAGTGGAAGGAAACCCCTACCTTCTTCTTTCTTAGTGTTCTTGAAAAACTTGAAATTTTGATCCTCTTCAAGGTGCAAATCCTCCTTTGATCTTGTGTTTTACCTTTCTTTCTTCCTCTCTAAGTCTTCCTAGGGTTAGAAATGTTGTGTTGGAGCTAAGGGAGGTGGTCTTAAGTATTTATAGGGTGAGAAAGGAATCCAATCGACATAAATTTGAGTTCTATTTCATAGCAGACGTTCGAACGTCATTGGAGTTCGAACGTCACTTGCTGCCCATACTTTTTTTTCCATCCAACGAGAGTACTGGGATGAAATTTCGTTCGAATGGACTTTCACGTTTGAACGTTCGTCATTCAAACGTAGTGAACGTTTAAACGTACTTTCACGTTCGAACGTCATTCCAGTTTTTTTTGGAACTTTCAGTGATGTTTTGACCTATTTATAGGTCGATTTGGTAAATTTTCATAAAATACACTTTTGTACCCCTAGAAATTTAATATTTACTGTAAAAATTTAAGCTCAAACAAACATTAGGGTAAAAAGTTATGGTCCAAATACAAAGTAGTGTCCAAAATCCTTTCAACCCAAATTTTCTCTAAAGTGTGTTTTCACTCCGAAATACTTCATGAAATTCACTTTTGTAGCCCTAGAAATCTAGTATCTACTGTAAAAATTTAAGCTCAAACAAACATCAAGGTAAAAATTTATGGTCCAAATACAAAGCAGTGTCCAAAATCCTTTCTACCCAAATTTTCTCTAAAGTTTACTTTCACTCCAGAATACTTCCCAGCTTCTAATACATACCTTATTAGCTCGCCTAAAGTTTTTATTTCTACTCTTAAAATCTACATAGTTCATGCATACATCATCACATATATTAGCATTCCAAAAATAATTATGTTGCTATATAAAGAGAAGAATGTGGGGGTTTACAATCCACCCCCCTTAAAAAAGGTTTTTCCCTTGAAACTTACCTCGGGTAGAGAAATAATGAGGCTACTTCTCTCACATTTTCAGGTCTGGTTTTAGAGTAACTTCCTTCATCCCATGATGTTGCCACAAGACTTTCACCAATTGAATGACTTTATTGCAAAGCACCTTCTGCTTGGTATCAAGAATCTTCACCGGTTGCTCTTCATATGTTACTCCATCTTGAACTTCAATACCCTCCAAATCTACGACATCCGTTGTATCCAATTGTCACTTTCTTAACATTGACACATGGAACACATCGTGTAGCCCTCACAACTAAGTTGATAACCGAAGTTGATATGCCACTTTGCCCACCGCATTGATCACATAAAATAGTCCGATGTACCTTGAGGCTAATTTTTCCTTCTTACCAAATTTAAACACTCCCTTTTGGGAGACACCTTATGGAACATAGTCCCCCTCTTGAAATTTCAATGGTCTTCTTCTTCTGTCCGCATAGCTTTTACGTCTACTTTGAGCTGTGCGTAGTCTCTCCCGGATGAGTTGAATTTTCTCCGTAGTCTCCCCCTACAATTTCTGACCCAAACAAGCTACTCTCTCCAGTTTCTAGCCAACAATTCGGTGACCTACATGGTCACCTATACAATGCCTCATAAGTTGCCATGCGAATGCTAGATTAAAAACTAATGTTATATGCAAACTCCACCAATGACAAATGATCACTCTAACTTCTCTTGAAGTCCAACATACAACGTAACATGTCCTCCAAAATTTGTATCACCCTCTTGGATTGGCCATCCATTTGAGGATGAAAGGTCTTGCTAAAGAGCAACTCGGTCCCATAGCTCGTTGTAGAGACTTTGCCAAAATTGTGCCACAAAATGAGAATCACGATCCGACACAATAGAGAGTAAAACTCCATGCAATCTAACAAAATCGCAAATATAAAGCTTGCTCAATGTCTCTAAAGTGTCAGTGGTCTTGATACTCAAGAAGTGAGTGGACTTGGTGAGTCTATCTACAATGACCCATACAACATTATGCCCTCGTGATGCCCATGGAAAGCTAGACACGAAATCAATGGTGATGTGATCAAGAAATTGATAAAGAAATTAAAGAAATTGATAAAACTATTAAACCTAAGATTCCAAAGAAAATTCGTAAGTCAATTCCTGTAAATAAACCACTTGGAACTAAACCCTTAATTAAAAAACAATCAAAATTACAAAGTGAAAAAGAGCCTTCATGTCCTATTCCTTTACCTTTTCCTCAAAAGGTCAAACAACTTCAAACCAAAAAAGATCAATCTGACATTCAGGAATTATTTAAACAAGTAAAGATTAACATTCCTTTGTTAGATGCAATAAAACGAGTTCCAGTTTATGCTAAATTTTTAAAAGATCTTTGCACAATAAAAAGAAGAACTAATATACCAAAGAAAATATTTTCAGCTGAACAAGTTAATAATATAATACAACAAGACACTCTTCTTAAGTATAAAGATCCAAGAAGTCCAACAGTTTCATGCATCATTAGAAAATTTCAAATTAGACAAGCCCTGTTGGACCTTGGAGCTAGTTGTAATTTAATGCCATATGCAGTATATACACAATTAAGATTAAGTGAACTAAAACCTATTACTACTAAATTATAACTAGCAGACCGATCAATAAAAATTCCAGAAGCAGTTGTAGAAGATGTTATTGTTCAAGCTGATTAATTTTACTTTTCAGCAGATTTTATTGTCATAGACACCCAACCAATTTGTCATGCATCTGAATACATACCTCTTATTTTGGGTCGACCATTCCTAGCTACATCAAATACATTGATTAATTGTAGGAATGGAGTCATGAAACTTTCCTTTGGAAATATGACCAGTGAAATGAACATTTTTAATGTGATAAAGCACCCAAGTGAGGTGGAAGAAATTTTTGAGATAGATGAAATTGATAAGATTGTAGAGGAGAAAATGAACACCTCTTCTTATTCTGATCCTCTACAATTTTGTTTAATTAATTCCGTTATTAAGAGTGAAAATCCTGATGTGCAATTTTATGCTAATTTCTTAAATTCTTCACAGAAAGTATCAAGGAATGTAAGAAACTCTACTTGGGAAATTAAGCCCGATTGATCTATCCCCTATGCACTACTTGTACATAGTAATTAGAATTTTATTTTTCTTTTATGTTTTTTTTTCTGTTGTTTTTTTTTTCATACATTATAGACCACGTTTAATTTAAGTTGGGGAGATAGTGTAACACCCCGTATTTTTTTTTATATATGTATATAGTTATATGGTAGATAATTGTTGTAAAAATGAGGATATGTATAATGATGTAA
>JAHQCQ010017401.1:0-11018 GCA_023539305.1 Ilex asprella | reverse complement strand
CAGGAGTTCTACTCCAACGCCGAAATCATCAATGGCTCTATACAGACTTATGTACGAGGCATCCACATCGATGTGGATGAGGCATACCTCAAGGAGATTAGACCCGAATTGCCTCAAGTAGAAAACCCCATTTATCCCCCAAAGAAAAGTGTTGAGCTGGATAGGGTAGGAAGGGAGTTGATCGGAGATGTGAACTTTTCATGGGGAGGAAGAAATTTTTTGAAACTAGGGGAATTGATCGACAAATATCGAATGCTCGATTTAATTACGGTCTCCAATATAGCCCCTCTCAAAAGAAAAAAATTAGATTTTGCCAGAGATGGCACGCCTCCTCTATGCTATAGGGAGAGGACAGAGCATTGACCGCCCCTCCCTCATCCTAAATGAAATCAAGAAAGGATGCAACATGAAAAAAAGTGCTTTATCTTTTGGCACTTTGGTGACAGAAATTTGTCTGGAGAATGGAGTGTAGGAGAGGCCCCAAATGAAAATACAATTGCCAATGGGAAAACTTGACAGGGGCTCGTTCAAGAGAAGCCATGGGCACAGCGATCCATCGGCAAGAAGGCAAGATAGGCCACCAGCCCAAGGAGGGGATGAAGTCAAGAAGAACTTGACCGTGAGGAGGAGAGAGAGATGGTTGAGGAGGGAGTGCAGCCTGATCAGGCAGGACCTAGCTCCAACACTCGGAGATCCCTTAGGGAGATGATGATTGGGATTGAGAGTAATTAAGCTGAGATTCTCCAACAGCAAGCAGAGATCTTCAAACAACAAGAGAAGATTCTTAGCTATCTTAGGGCCGGGGCTAGGAAAGATTGAGGGGGGAGATTGTTTTGTGTCATTTCTTTTGTGTGTTTAGTTTGTTTGTGCGTTTTCTTAGATAATTTAAAATCTTATGTTGTTTTTCTGTTGCTTCTTTTGGATAAATTAGATCATCAAGGAATGATGTACCGAATGATCATATTATATGAAAGGAATGATTCAGTTTATCATTTTTTTTTGGTTAAAAGTATTTATAAAATTGGCATTTTAGCATGTGGATTTTGAGATTGCTTGTTAAAGTAACTAATCACATGATCAGTTTGACACACATCTTGGCAATCTTGACCTCGGGTCACAACTCTTTTAACTGTTATTATTTCTATGTTTATATTATCAAATGAACATGAGTATTTTTTGTTCTCAAAGTACACAGTGATCAACCTCGAAAATGGAATCGGTATATAACCAACATTCCCGGAAAAGACTAACATGATCAGTGGAGATTACAAAGGATACCATCGTAAGTTTTGAACCTTGCGATGCTTCAGAGGGAACACCCACATTTACTCAAGAAAGGTTTTCTTTCATCGCCTATCTGTCAATAATCTCATTAATTTTTTTTTGATCAATACAACTAATGTGATCTATTGACATATCCTATAATAAATATAGGCAAGACGACACATGCATATGCACATACTTGAGAAAGGAGCTTAGGCCATCTTTGGATTAAATTTGAGCCTCAACCAATCCTTTCACAAAAGTATAACCCTAGTCAGCCATGATTGAGCCTTCAAAATATAAATTCTTTCCAAAAAGCCCATATGATAACCAAGCCACAAGGAAAAATACTTGACCTACCTTGCTATCTAATTTTCTTACACCCTCGTTTAAATCTGAATGATACAAGAAAAGCAAGGGAACTAGAGAAGATACTAGAGGCTACTATTCCATAAAAGAAAAGAAAATCGGTGAAAACAACCAAAAAAGGAAAAAGAGGTAGAAAGACAGGGAATTGCCAAGAAAGTAAAAAATAGAAAATATACTTGAAAGAGATCTCATTCCCAGAAGAAATGACGAAAAGCCAACGAGAGGTGTGCTAAAATGCATAAAAGATATAGCAATTTTGAAACTCCATTGACATCGTTTCGTTAGTCACTGACCTCTAGCCACACTACAACCTACGAAAGCCCGAATTGATCTCAAGTCTGTTGCATATGCACGTTGTTAATCACAAGTTGGGGTATGTTATATAGCATTTCGTTATTTGCATCAATATTCCTCCATGAGATTATGCCAAGAATATGACAAGTCTATTTGCTATAAAGTTTCCCTCCTTTACTACAATATGCATGCAATTTCTGATTGATCATCTTCTAATTACATGCTCAGTGAGAAACGAGTCACCATAGTCAGAGTGAATCTTTTTCTGAGAGCATCCCTATGGGAGATTTGAAAAGTCAAAACTATCCGTGAAGGGTGATTAAAGTGGAATGTTAGTTATACACCAATTCTTGTTTCTAGAATGATCATCCTATTACAAAAAAAAATTCAAATGCTAATTTTTCAAATGCTAACTTTTGCATAGGGATAGTACCAATGGTGAAGAGCATGCGGACCTTAAGATCCAAATTAAGGGATGAGTGTCTCAATGACCATGATAATAATTTACTTTAATCAGCAATCTCATAGTTACATTTGTTCGACCGAAGTTTGTGGGTAGCTTCACTGAAAACCCTCACGAGACAACACTCGTCCTCTAGGGTAAATCTAGAGGTTTAACGACTTGTTGCATAAGCTAAATGCAATCGGATAACCTACAAAAAGGTGTTAGAAATAGATTTGCTTGTAATTAATTGTTGTATTACTAGGGACTAGTAATATCTAGGTTGGGGGGTGTGATTAACACTCAAAAATAGGATACTCTTATGCCAAGTTTTGGACTAATTATGTTTTGGTGGAGTTTAAATGATGATGTTTCAGGTCTTAAAGTGAACAAGGGTTCAAAGGCACCAAAAAGTATCTTTCGCAGACAACCACAACATTTCATTTCATCCATCCATTTTAATTCTTGTCTTAGTCTTTCTCTTTGTTAGAAGAAGTGGGGAGTTTAGATTCCCACTCATTTCCTTTACGTTAATGTTCACATTTACATTTACTTAAGAGTTGTAATTCCTTTATTTACTTTAAGTCTTTACATTTATGTTCTTGATTTACTTTTAGTCTTTACATTTATGTCTTTATTTACTTCTAGTCTTTACATTTATGCTCCTACATACATGCTTTTATTTATGTCTTGCACTTTCATTGTTTGAGCTCCCTTCTTGCTTAGAGGAGTGAAACTCTTCCACTTTTCTAGAGCTTTACCAAAGCTGTGAAGGGTGGAATATGATTCACTCATTCTTCGTTGAAGATTAGCTCCTTGTTAATTATACTTTTAATTTGTGAAGTCTTCTACTTAGAGGGATGAGCATCACTCACTTTTCTAGCTTTGTCAAAGCTATGAAGAGTGAGTAGTTAGTCATTCTCTCTTTAGTAAGACGTGAAGGACATGTAGTGATTACTCAGATATTATATGATGCTTTGTTCCAATGCTTAATGTTTATATCCCTTTGCTTATTGGATAATTGATTACATCTAGCAAAGCTAAGGTACTTTGTATAATCGAATGTCTTTCTATGACAAGGATGACTCTTGCATGGAAAGACTCTTCGTTTCAAGGCAAGTACCCCGACTAGATCTTCATGACTACCCTTTAATCATCCTCCTTTATCAAGCTTCATTTAAAATGATGAAATATTAAAGCCATGGTTGGATGTTATGGAAAAATACTTGCTTGTTTGTATACGCGATAACTCTCGGTATAAATAATTCTTGTAAACTTCTAGTAAGACATCGGAACCATGACCTTAATAAGCCATCTTTATCTTCCGATTGACTTGCCGTGGACACGGGAGTTAATTGAGTTATCAAGCAAAAATATAATATTCTGGATAATTGACCACATGTCTCGATCCTGGAACTAAAGAGTGACTTCTGCCATTTGAATCAATCTTATATTTTGTCTAAAAAATTTATTGGAAAGAATTTAATATTCTGTTCAAGGAATTCACCCACATCTCACAACCCTAAAATCTCAAAAGTTACAATCAATTGGTCTCCTTCACCGATTACTTTAAAACACCAAAACTACTAGTTCTCAGTGGATTCGACTCCGGACTCAAACTGAATTATTACTACAACTTGACCACCTGCACTTAGGTGTACACATTTCGGATCAAGTCACGCGGGTCTACTCTAAGATAGATCTACGCACTGATTACCATCAATTGAGGGTTAGGGAGGCGGATATCCCTAAGACAGCATTTAGGATGCGGTATGGGCATTTTGAGTTCACTGTCATGCCTTTTGGATTGACGAATGCTCTGGCGGCATTCATGGATCTCATGCATAGGGTGTTCCAACCCTACCATGATCAATTTGTTATAGTCTTTGTTGACAACATCTTGATCTATTCCAAGTTTGAGGAGGAGCATGAGGGTCACTTGAGGATTGTTCTCCAGGCCTTGAGAGACCATCAATTGTACGCCAAGTTTAGCAAGTGTGAATTTTGGCTAACTGAGGTGAAATTCTTGGGGCATGTGGTGTCGACTTCAGGTGTATCCGTGGATCCGGAGAAGGTTGAGGCAGTCACGAATTGGGAGAGGCCGAAGTTAGTCTTTGAGATACGCAGTTTCTTGGGATTGGAGGGGTATTACCGGAGGTTCATTGAGGACTTCTCCCGCTTGGCTGCACCTATGATTAGGTTGACTCGGAAGGAGGTCAAGTTCAAGAGAACTGATTCTTGGAAGAAGTTATTCTAGGAGCTAAAGAGGAGGCTTACTTCAGCTCCTATCTTGATAGTCCCAAAAAGGGGACAGAGGTACACAGTGTATTGTGATGGCTCGAAGGATGGACTGGGATGTTTCTTGATGCAGTCCGAGAGAGTGATGGCTTATGGTTCTTGGCAGTTAAAGAACCACGAGCAGAATTACCCCACACATGACATGGAGCTAGCGGCCATTGTCTTTGCCTTGAAGGCTTGGTGTCACAACCTGTATGGCAAGCAATTTGTGGTGTTTTCAGACCACAAAAGTCTGAAGTATATTTTTATACAGCGAGACCTCAACATGAGGCAACGCAGGTGGATGGAGTATTTAGAAGACTATGACTTCACTTTGCATTACCACCCCAGTAAGGCTAATGTAGTGGCTGATGCACTCAGCCGAAACTCACGAGGAGTTGTGGCTAGTGTGGCTTCCCGAGAGTGGCAAATGCTTGAGACTGTGGGACAATTTGGGCTACAATATATGGGTCAGGCTCAGGTTACTTTGGGGAGTTTGGTGGTTACGCCTTTCTCTACTAAGCAGGGTGATTGAGTCCCAGAGTCAAGACACTGAGCTATTGTCCATCCAGGACTGTGTGTAGACAGGTACAGGTGACGAGGGTTGGGCCATTCACTCGGATGGTAGTCTTCGATATCGAGGAAGGGTTGTGGTTCCTCAGTGGGCAGATCTGAGACAGGAGATCCTTAGGGAGTTCCATTGCTCTCATTTTGCTGTGCATCCAGGTAGCATGAAGATGTACCATGATCTTCGTCGCCAGTATTATTGAAGCGGAATGAAAAAACATGTTGGGGATTTTGTTAGTAGATCTCTCACGTGTCAGCAAGTGAAGGCTGAGCACTAGAGACCAGCAGAGTTACTCCAGCCTTTGGAGGTAACTGAGTGGAAATGGGAGCATATCACGATAGATTGTGTGACTCACTTGCCACGGACATCGCGGGGTCATGATGCGATATGGGTGGTAGTGGACTGGCTTACTAAGTCGATAAACTTTTTAGCGGTGCGAATGACCTTCATATTAGAGAAATTCTGCAGGTTATATATATGGGAGATTGTCCGATTTCATGGGGTACCTGTATCTATAGTATCAAATTGGGATCCCAGGTTCATGGCTCATTTTTGGGGTTGTTTCCAACGAGCCATGGGGACACAGTTGATGATGAGTACTGCTTTTCATCCACAGACGGATGGTCACTCGGAGAGGACCATCCAGACTTTAGAGGACTTGCTACAGGCATGCGTCCTAGATCTCAAGGGTAACTGAGAAGATCATTTACCCTTGGTGGAGTTCACTTATAACAATAGTTATCAAGCGAGCATACAAATGGCACCCTATGAGGCGCTATATAGGAGGTCTTGTCGTTCTCTAGTTTGTTGGACGGAGGTAGGAGAGAGATCATCTACGGGTCCAGAATTGGTTAGGGACACCTCTGAGAAGGTGGACTTGATACGGAAGCGTTTTCTCACGGCTTAGAGCCGACAGAAGTGCTACGCCGACAGACAGCGGCGACCTCTGGAGTTAGAGGTGGGAGATCATATCTTCTTAAATGTGACCCCTAAGAGAGGAGTGGTCAGGTTTGGCAAGCGGGGGAAGCTATCGCCGAGGTATATCAGGCCCTTCGAGGTACTCGAGAAGGTAGGTACGGTTGCATACCGATTGGCGTTACTGCAAAATCTATTGGGTGTTCATGCGCTATTCCATGTCTCCATGCTTCGTAAATATACCCCAGATCTGACTCATGTGGTAGATTTGGGCGAGCTTACTGTTGATACGGATGGTACCTTCGAAGAGGGACCGGTGCGTATCATGGATAGCCGAGATCAGGTTTTACGAGGCATGACTGTGAGGCTAGTGAAGGTGTTGTGGCAGCACCGAGGAATGGAGGAGGTGACATGGGAAACTCGAGGACACTATACATGTCGCTTATCCCTTCTTATTTAAGAATGGAGGTACATTCTTATAGTTATTTAATATTAGATGATTGTTGCATATGCGTATGATTGTGTGTAAATGTGTGTAAAAATTTCGGGGACGAAATTCTTTTAAGGGGGAAAGAATGTAAAACCCAGAAAAAAATTGAATATTTTGGGAAAAATGGGTAAAACGATAATTTTTCACTACGGTATGGGTTGCAAACCTGAAATTTTCTAGAGCTCTGATGACAAAACAGACTGTCGAATTTCGTCGCGCAAAATCTAGTCACCCTGTCGAATTTCATCGAATTCCGAGATAGTCGGATTTTTCACGTTTTTCGAGTTGACGGTCATCCAGCGTCCCCCAAAAATGATTTTTTATTAAAATTTTGCAAGTTAGAAAATAATTTAAATAAATTTCATATAAAAATATTTAAGCTTGAACCAGAGCGAAATTTAATCGTTTCGGGGCAAAAACGGACCCAGGATAAAAGGGGGCGTGTGACGCGATTTGGGCCAAGCATTAAAATATATAAATATGGGCTAGAAAGAGGATTTTCTAGATTAGGATTCTGCTGGGTTGGCTGGTTCAGGACGTTGGAGTTGAATAGAGAGAAAAGAGAGAAAGACAAGGGTTCTTAAGCTTTCTTCTTGCGATCTAGGGCCAAGCTTTGGTCGAATTAACTTAGACCAAGAACAAAAAGTGTTCTACTTGACGAGGGCTACAAGACCATACCAAAAATTGAAGATTTCACCGAAGATCCAAAGGGGAGATTTTGGAGAAATCAAAGCTTTAGACTTGAATCTTGTCCTTGAAGTTACCTACGGGTAGTTTACGCTTCAAGAGGTAGGGTTTTTCTTACTTGGGTCTATTCCAAGCCTATGATGTCCATAGAATAAGGTTTGGGTATGTACCTACATGTATGTGGACTTAGATGTATAGATAGTTAAGAAAGTGGGAAATGAGCCTAGAGATGACTTAAACTACTTTCTAGAGTAAATTTGATATGTGGGAGTTACTTAAGTAATTCTTTGATGCTTGATGTTATGTTGGCTATATTATGTGATTGCATAACTTGGGTACCCTTAAGGTGTTTGACTAAATGCCTGAGTGAAAATTAAGTATGTTTTGCATAGTTTATATATAGCATGCTTGGATGTTGTGTTAAGGGAATTGTGAATATATTCATATTTTGATATATTGACATTGTGACAAAGCATGGAATTTGTATGTTTATAATATAATTTACCATGGACATTTGAAATATGTTGAGATTGTTTGTATGGCATATATTACATATTGAACATGTGATTGATAAATTGCTCATTTGGCATTATTGCATATTGGGCATGGTGTTGGCATCACATTCATGGGTTAAATGCATGGGTGTGGGTGCGTGGGTGCATGGTTGATTCTAACACCACACTTGGTGATTGACGGGATGGCTTGAAAAAAGTTGGGTTGAAGACCTAGCTAAGTCGTTTGGTTGCATAATAAATTGGGTTGGGGTTAGCAAGAAGAGGCATGACGACCTCTCGGGTGCAAGACCCGGGGATTTTGGAAATGCACTTCATTGGTGTAAAAGTCCATAAAGTGTGTGGGTTGGATGACCCTTGGTGTAAGTCCATGAACCTCTACCCCCAAGAAAGACCCTAGTTTTGAAAATGTCATTTGATATGTACATAAATGATGGAATGAAATTCTTTGGCATTGCATCGTGTAGTGGGAGTCGGTGAGGACTTGGGTTAAAGTGCATGAGTGAGTGTCATCTCATTTCATGGCATGGTATTGTTGCATTCCAACTTAGAATGTATATCTTTATAAGGACTGATTGTTTATATGTTGTAAATGAATGTTGCATGAGCATGAGCATCTAGGTGGGGAGTAGCCTTTGTAGAAATTATTCTACTGAGCGTGGCTCACCCTATACGGGAAAATATTTCAGGTGTCGGTTATACACCGGTGAACGGCTCGCATTCGGGGCCCCAAAGATGAAAAAAAGCCGACTTGTGGCTTTTAATCTAATTTTTGTAAAATTAAACTTGTAATTTAATTTTTGCATATAATCTATGTAAAAGGATTGAAGTTTGAAGTTATATTAACCATGTTTGATGCATAGGTGTGATGTATTGATAAGTCACAGTGGTACATGACAATGTTACACTTTTATACGCCATGTTACACTTTTAGTGTTACACTTTTACACGCCATGTTACACTTTTACCTAGCAGTGTTACACTTTTATACGCCATGTTACACTTTTATATGGTAGTTTTACACTTTTATACGCCATGTTACACTTTTATATGGTAGTGTTGCACTCTTAGTGTTATACTTTTATACGCCATGTTACACTTTTACATGCCAGTGTTACACTTTTATACGCCATGTTACACTTTATATGGTAGTGTTACACTTTTATATGTCATGTTACACATTTATATGGCAGTGCTACACTTTTATACGCCATGTTACACTTTTATATTGCGGTGTTTCACTTTTATATGGTCATGTTATACTTTTACACCCCATGTCAAACTTAATACGTTGACATAAGAATTCTAGTTTTGGGGGCGTCAAAAGTATGGATAAATGGACTTAGTGTGGTCAGTGATTTATATTGGACCTCGGATGGGGCATATGATTTTAAAATTGAACAGGTAGTATTTTGGGTAGAGTTCCCCGTACAAAGAAAACTCTGCCCGAATTTTTGTTAAATTAAGGACTCCAGTAAATGGGGCATAACGGTGTGTTATCGACTTAAACGAGCATTCTGCGGGTTGATGGATAATCAACGGACCCCCGGATTTTGGGGTGTCACGTCATCCATTGGCGTGTGACCCACACCTGAAATGTTTTTCTGTATAGGATGAGTCACGCTCAGTAGAGTATCCCCTACAGAGACTACTCCCAACCTTGATGCGTATGAGATTTTCACATGCAACATTCAACAATCCATAACATTCTAAGCAAGAATATGCATTTAATGTTAGAATTTATTTTATCATGCCATGAAATGAGATGAGATTCACTCATGCAACTCAACCTGAGCCCTTCCCGGCTCCTCAACACTTGCAAGTGTTAATGTGTATGAATCTGTCATCTATGTTACACATTAAATGATGTTTACAAATCTAGGGTCTTTGTTGGGGTGGATATTTATGGACTTATACCAAAGGTCCCCCATCCTACACTGAATTCACGAACTTCCATCGAAGATTTCGCGTACACCTACACACTTTATGGACTGAACTAAGAGAGTGCATACCCCAACTACTGGGCCTTGCACCTGACGGATCTTCTAGACCCTCGACCCAACTTTTCCAAACCACCCGGCCTTCACCAAGTGTGGTGTTGATGACAACCATATACACACACACACATGATGCGATGTTCCCATGCATATGTGATTAGCACAAAATTTTATATATTTTTAGGTGCTAATCATCTCATGTTGGTTGCTTTTGAAGATTAAATCACAGGAGTTATGCCATTGGAAGTCTTAACTTTGATATTTCGTGTTTGCAGATTAAATGTGTTAGAAGAGGCTTCTTATGGTTTTTCCTAAGTTGCTTGCGATGATTGGCGGTGAAACGATGGCTGTGGTGAGCTTTGGAGTGAAAAAATCAGGAAATCAGAAACAGAAAAATAATACAGCAGAAACCCTACCGGTAGAGTACCCTACCCGTAGACCCTACCGGTAGAGTCTGTCGTTCTGCTCCTCCTACTGCTGCTCAGACTCCCTGTTTTGAGGGTCCCACCAGCACTTTTCCCCCACTCTTCTGACACGCCCACGACACTATACACCTGCCCTTGGACTTTAGAGCTATGGCATTCAATGAAGTGAGAGAAGATGGGATTTTCTGGGAGAAGATAGGATTTGCTGGGTGTGCAGACAGCTCTGCAACCACCTGTGAAGACCATGCTGTTGCAGCCTAGGATGGAGATCACATCTCCAGGCTACCCCTTTTGCCCCCTCTGCACATTTTTCAAAGGGGATGTTCTCCAGGGGGTGGGCATTATGAGAGAGAGGACAAGAGTTATAGAGAGAGAGAGTCTCTAAGCGTAGAAGATGATGAATAGTAGATTTTAGAGAGAGAAAGTTGTGATTTTCACTTACTTTTCATTGCATTGGCTTGTACTCTCTTGTAAGGATCTTGAGAACTTCATTTAATGTCATTAATGCTAGTTCATTTATGTTGGTTCTTGTTTTAATGCTCTTTTCAATGCTTTACCATTAATGTTCTCAAGTTCTTCATTTTTCATAGATTCAAAAATGGATTTTCATCTCTCTCAAACTTAGCTTGTGAGTTATTGCATTTAGTTACTCTAGACCTTCATCTCATTACAATACACTTTCATTACATACTCATTCTCATTTCAAGCATGAATAGCTAAATCTTCTAGTTGGCAAGACCAAGGGGGATCTTTCTTTGGGCACACCATTTCAACTCTTT
>JAHQCQ010017397.1:0-11032 GCA_023539305.1 Ilex asprella | reverse complement strand
CATCTCACAAATAAGCTAACATAATGTAACAAGAGAGAAAAAAAGTTCTCTGTTTTATGAAAAGTATTATATAATACACAACCAGCAGCAAGTTCTCTGTTTTTGTACAGTTATCGCTTACTCAGGCTCCTAGGGTGTATGAATCTGCTGGAATTACAGGACCAAGGCTCCAGTATTCCCTTCAGGTTTCAGTTTTTTATAGATCTTTGCTTGCGAAATACAGAAATAGCTAGGGATGCCTATTCTAATTGTACTTGGCATGAATCCAATTTAATTTCTGCAATAAAAAAAAAAACAACTACAATGAAACTGCTGGAAACAGTTCGAGAATCAATGGAGGCGTTGCTGAAAACACTTTGAGCACAAACATTTCACTAAAAGCATGAAAAGTTCTGGCAGCAAATTGTTCATGACACAAAGATAAAAATGCTTCTACCAACCCATGAAATGGTTAGGACTTGAGGCAAGCCAATTCGTGACGAGAAGATCGATTCACAGGAGAAATTGCATTGTAACAACTATCACCTTGTGAAGTTACACATGTCTACTTGTGCAATTCAATAGGAAGATCAGCAATTAAGCGGAATGTGTGCAAGCCAACAGTAGATTACCTGTATCCCCAAATTCGCTCAGACTTTCAAAAATTCGCCTAAAATCTGGTGATGGAATCCCAACAACCACTTCAAAATTCAGTTGTGACGTATCCCAATTCACTTGTTTACAAGGGTAATCAAAGAGATCCAAGTCCTTGTCTCTAACCGGATGAACTCCTGAAATACATTTCTCGCGTAAATTTGGGCAGCTCAATCACTTAAAATCACGAACAATAATATCAAAGAATAAACCTACGATGATGCAAAAATTTCAGCCCAACCAGAACATTTCGGGATCAAATACATAATCATAAAATCTCAAGAAACAAATCTTAACATCATAAACCAAAAGCTTACAAAACATAGTAGATGGGTATGAACATAGCAAATGTTTACACATCAAATTCAAGAGATTCAATTCAAACAACACCCCCTGCCCCAGTTTCGCGATTTGTGTGTCATCCTTTTGCAGGGCGTGCTAATCTCTCCGATTTTATCAAATAACTCCCAAGGAACACAAGCACACTTGCTTAACTAAGCAAATAAATTGAAGGGGATGAAACAAGAAATGGATTAGAATGTGCAGTGAGCTGACCAGTAGTATTCTCAAAAGTGAAACGGAGGAAATCGGAATTATGTTCATGATGATAGGTGATAGTGAGATCCTCTTCATCATTAGTAGTGGACAGTATACTCTGAAATTCAGTAAGGTTAGCGGCAACCATGTAGAGTACATCAACGAAAAATCTAATGAAGTTCCCACGATGGACTCGGATCTCTGCAAAAAACAAGTTCGTTATGTCCGTAGTCTGCAGCAAAAAACCATCTGGTTCTGGCGAGCATTCGATTAAGGCTACCTCCCCCAAGATCATGAGCGGCGACACGGCCTCCCCCAGTAGATTCCCTTGTTTTAGCTTGAGCTCGAACATGG
The DNA here is from genome assembly GCA_023539305.1 of Ilex asprella. Lineage (NCBI taxonomy): Eukaryota > Viridiplantae > Streptophyta > Magnoliopsida > Aquifoliales > Aquifoliaceae > Ilex > Ilex asprella. Next base: position 9,508 of record JAHQCQ010017397.1, on the reverse strand, counting down.
TGAGAGAGAGGAAGAAGAAGACAGACAGAGAGCGAGAGAAAAGAATTTTATTCTTGGATATGTTTTGCTTGCTCGAATTGTCAAAGGGTGTGTTTGTGTGTGAGAGAGAGAGGAATGTTGGCGGGAAATGTAACGGTATTTCAACTACAGGGGAGAGTTAGTTACATGACAGTTAGTAGAATGCAAGAAGTCACTCATTTATTTACATAAATGCCACCATTAATAATAGATAATGTGATTTAATAATCTGTGCCTTTTACTAGTGGTAAAATTAAGGCTACTAAATAAATGGTTTTTGAGATTCCAAACTCACTAGTTTCTTTATAAAATAGGTGATTTTATTTATTGAATTTTTTAATCGTACAACATATTGAAACTTTTTTTTTTTTACCTAAAAAGGCGTGGAGGTTGAAGTCGTAAATTTTTATTTAGTAATTGTGGTGTCTTATCCCATTTTTGGCTGATCAATGGCTCAATAATCGCCATTCAGACCTTTAAATTCAAATACATAAATTAAAGATTTAGGCCTTGTGAAAAATATTTGTAAAGGTAGAAATTTAGCGTTTTGTCAAGTCAAATATTTTATTTTGGCTTGGCCCCCCAACTATTTATCACTTCCCGTCTTTCATTCTTTTAAATAAGTTAGATCTATCGTTGTACATCCGAAAAATTGGTCCAACTATAATGTGGAGAATATTAGGATAACTCAACAAAACAAATACGTTTTTCATAAACATTAGTAGACAAATGTATATATCACAGAATTTCAATAAATACAAAAAATGGATGAAAATGCAATCTCTATATCCATATCTATATGTAATAAGCTGGGGATATGATGGCAGCAAAGTAAACTTGTTTTGGAAATATAGTAGCTTCTAGTTCTTCATCTTCTATATTGCACATGTAGACATATATAAAAATTGATAGATTTCAATAAATTCATCCGACAGTCTCAAATAGACTCATCTAATGATCACCAAAATTCATTATATCTCACTTATGTAGCGCCGTACATTCAAACACGAATTACCCTTAGTCTAACACAAGACTTGAAAAGTAGAACCAATGACAATCACAAGATTTTGAGTATCTAATCAGATTGTTATGCCACCATTGCACAATTCCACTGATTTCTTTATAAGAGGAGTTTTTTACCATTAAAAAGGGGTAAATTTCCCTCACACCCACGGTATATAAGCTTAAATTCAAAAAATCCTTTACTTTTTTCAAAATTTCACCGACACCCTTTGTCTGTTTTTGTTCCCAAACGAGAGTAACGGAAGTGGTGGTTTTACTTTAATGCCCTTACAAAAATTGCATATTTACCAATTTAACATAACATATATCAAATTTAATTATTTACCCTAGATTGAGTTAACTTTATTTCTAATTTCACCTTGATCTTTAAACAATTGCAATAACTAAGCAAAATATACTTTTAAATTCAAGTGAAGTCTAATTTAAGACTCCTACCAAAAAATAGCTAAAAACAAAAACACAGTATCTGTACTTCCAACAAAATAAGAACCGTCCTACGTAACAGCAGCACAATAAACCAGATAACTTCCTACTAGGACTCAATAATAAACCAGATAACTTTCAACAAAGACTCAACTGTCGTTGCACTGTCTTAGTACTTTACCGGTTAACCCCCTCTTTCTCTCTCTCCGACAATCCAATAATGGGTGTTCAAGGAGATGAAGAAACAGGAAAAGGGTCACTCCAATCGTCTAGAAAATTGTCCAGTCTCAGGTTCAATTCACCCCTAATGCAAGTTGGATTGATTGGGCTTGTGTGTTTCTGTTGCCCTGACATGTTCAATGCTTTATCCGGGATGGGTGGTGGTGGCCAGGTGGATGCTACGGCGGCGAACAACGCAAACACTGCTCTTTAAACCACCTTTGCCATCTTCGATATTCTCGACGATGGCATCTACAATATTATAGGTCCACGCGCCACCATATTCTGCGATTGCTCCACCTACATCCTCTACGCCAGGTCTTTTCTTTATTACAATCACTACCAAAACCAGGCCTTCGCCATCACCGCCGACGCTTACAAAAATTAAAGATTTAGGCCTGTTGAAAAATATTTGTAAAGGTAGAAATTAGCGTTTTGTCAAGTCTAATATTTTATTTTGGCTTGTCCCCCAACTGTTTATCACCTCTCGTCTTTCTTTCTTTTAAATAAGTTAGATCTATCGTAGAACATCCGAAAAATTGGTCCAACTATAATGATGAGAATATTAGGATAACTCAACCATACAAATACGTTATTCGTAAATATTAGTAGACAAATGTATCTATCACTGAATTTCAAGAAAGACAAAAAATGGATGAAAATATAATCTCGATATCCATATCTATATGTAATAAGCTGGGGATATGACGGCAGCAAAGTAACCTTGTTTTGGCAGTATAGTAGCTTCAAGTTCTTCATCTTCCTTATTGCACATGTAGACATATATAAAACTTGATAGATTTCAATAAGTTCATCCGACGGTCTCAAATTGACTCATCTAATGATCACCAAAATTCATTATATCTCACTTATGTTGCGCCGTACATTCAAACACGAATTACCCTTAGTCTAACACAAGACTTGAAAAGTAGAACCAATTGCAATCACAAGATTTTGAGTATCTAATCAGATTGTTATGCCACGATTGTACAATTCCACTGATTTCTTTGTAAGGGGAGTTTTTTACCATTAAAAGGGGTAAATTTCACTCACACCCACGGTAGATAAGCTTAAATTCAAAAACATCCTTTACTTTTTTTATAAATTTCACCTACACCCTTGGTCTGTTTTTGTTCCCAAAAGAGAGTAATGGAAGTGGTGGTTTTACTTTAATGCACTTACAAAAATTTCATATTTACCAATTTTACATAACATATATCAAATTTAATTATTTACCCTAAATTGAGTTAAATTTATTCCAAATTTCACCTTGATCTTTAAACAATTGCAATAACTAAGCAAAATATACTTTTAAATTCAAGTGAAGTCTAATTTAAGACTCCTACCAAAAAATTGCTTAAAACAAGAACACAGTATCTGTACATTCTACAAACTAGGAACCGTCCTACGTAACAGCAGCATAATAAATCAGATAACTTCCTACTAGGACTCGACAATAAACCAGATAACTTTCAACAAAGACTCAACTGTCGTTGCATTGTCTCAGTACTTTACTGGTTAACCCCCATCTCTCTCTCTCCGACAATCCAACAATGAGTGTTCAAGGAGATGAAGAAACAGGAAAAGAGTCACTCCTATCGTCTGGAAAATTGTCCAGTCTCAGGTTCAATTCACCTTTAATGCAAGTTGGATTGATTGGGCTTGTCTATTTTTGTTTCCATGGCATGTTCAATGCTTTATCTGGGATGGGTGATGGTGGCCAGGTGGATCCTACAGCGGCGAACAATGCCAACACTGTTCTTTACACCACCTTCGCCATCTTCGACATTCTCAGCGGTGGCATCTACAATATTTTAGGTCCACACGCCACCATATTTTGTGGTTGCTCCACCTACATCCTCTATGTTGGGTCTTTCATTTATTACAATCACTACCAAAACTAGGCCTTGGCCATCACCGCCGACGCTTACAGAAATTAAAGATTTGGGCCTGTTGAAAAATATTTGTAAAGGTAGAAATTAACGTTTTGTCTTGTCTAATATTTTATTTTGGCATGACCCACCAACTGTTTATCACCTCCCGTCTTTTTTTTTTTTTTAAATAAGCTAGATCTATCGTTGTACATCTCGAAACATACAAATAAGTTTTTTCGTAAACATTAGTAGACAAATGTATATATCAGAGAATTTCAAAAAAGACAAAAAATGGATGAAAATGTAACCTCTATATCCATATCTGTATGTAATAAGCTGGGGATATGATGGCAGCAAAGTAACCTTGTTTTGGCAATATAGTAGCTTCTAGTTCTTCATCTTCCTTATTAAACATGTAGACATATATAAAACTTGATAAATTTCAATAAGTTCATCCGACGGTATCAAATAGACTCATCTAATGATCACCAAAATTCATTATTTCTTACTTATGTTGCGTCGTACCTTCAAGCACGAATTACCCCTAGTTTAACACAAGACTTGAAAAGTAGAACCAATTGCAAGCACAAGATTTTGAGTATCTATTCAGATTGTTATGCCACCATTGCACAATTCCACTGATTTCTTTGTAAGAGGAGTTTTTTACCATTAAAAGGGGTAAATTTCACTCACACCCACGGTAGATAAGCTTAAATTCAAAAACATCCTTTACTTTTTTCAAAATTTCAATGACACACTTTGTCTGTTTTTGTTCCGAAACGAGTGTAACAGAAGTGGTGGTTTTACTTTAATGCCCTTACAAAAATTGCATATTTACCAATTTAACATAACATATATCAAACTTAATTATTTTCCCTTGATTGAGTTAAATTTATTTCAAATTTCACCTTGAACTTTAAACAATTGCAATAATTAAGCAAACTATACTTTTCGGGATGTACTTTGCAATAACTATCTGTACTTCCTACAAAATAGGAACCGTCCTACGTAACAACAACACAATAAACCAGATAACTTCCATCTAGGAATCAACAATAAATCAGATAACTTTCTACAAAGACTCAACTGTCGTTGCACTATCTCAGTGCTTTACCGGTTGACCGCCACATTCTCTCTCCAACAACCCAATAATGGGTGTTCAAGGAGATGAAGAAATAGGAAAATGGTCACTCCAATCGTCTGAAAAATTGTCATGTCTCAGGTTTAATTCACCCCTAAAACTAGTTGGATTGAATGGGCTAGTCTATTTCTATTGCCTTTGCATGTTCAATGCTTTATCCGGGAAGGGGGTGGTGGCCAGGTGGATCCTATGGCGGCGAACAACGCCAACACTGCTCTTTACACCACCTTCGCCATCTTCGGCATTCTAGACAGTGGCATCACAATATTTTTGGTCCACGCGCCACCATATTCTGCGGTTGCTCCACCTACATCCTCTATGTCGGGTCTTTCCTTTATTACAATCACTACCAAAACCAGGCCTTCGCCATCACTGCCGACACTTACAGAAATTAAAGATTTAGGCCTTTTGAAAAATATTTGTAAAGGTAGATATTAACGTTTTGTCAAGTCTAATATTTCTTTCTTTTAAATAAGTTAGATCTATCGTAGAACATCCGAAAAATTGGTCCAACTATAATGATGAGAATATTAGGATAACTCAACCATACAAATACGTTATTCATAAACATTAGTAGACAAATAAATATATCATAGAATTTCAAGAAAGACAAAAAATGGATGAAAATGTAATCTCCATATCCATATATGTGTGTAATAAGCTGGGGATATGATGACAGTAAAGTAACCTTGTTTTGGCAATATAGTAGCTTCAAGTTCTTCATCTTCCTTATTGCACATGTAGACTTATATAAAACTTGATAGATTTTAATAAGTTCATCCGACGGTTTCAAATAGACTCATCTATTGATTACCAAAATTCATTATTTCTCACTTATGTTGCGCCGTACCTTTAAGCACGAATTACCCTTAGTCTAACACAAGACTTGAAAAGTAGAACCAATTGCAAGCATAAGATTTTGAGCATCTAATCAGATTGTTATGCCACCATTGCACAATTCAACTGATTTCTTTGTAAGAGGAGTTTTTTTACCATTAAAAAGGGGTAAATTTCCCTCACACCCACGGTAGATAAGCTTAAATTCAAAAACATCCTTTACTTTTTTCAAAATTTCACTGACACCCTTGGTCTGTTTTTGTTCCCAAACGAGAGTAACAGAAGTGGTGGTTTTACTTTAATGTCCTTACAAAAATTACATATTTACCAATTTAACATAACATATATCAAATTTATTTGTTTACCCTAAATTGAGTTAAATTTATTCCAAATTTCACCTTGATCTTTAAACAATTGCAATAACTAAGCAAAATATAACTTTAAATTAAAGTGAAGTCTAATTTAAGACTTCTATAAAAAAATTGAAAAAGACAAGAACACAGTATCTGTACTTCCTACAAAATAGGAACCGTCCTACGTAACAACAACACAATAAACCATATAACTTCCTACTAAGACTCAACAATAAACTAGATAACTTTCAACAAAGACTCAACTGTCGTTGCACTATCTCAGTACTTTACCGGTAAACCCCCTCTCTCTCTCCGACAATCCAATAATGGGTGTTCAAGGAGATGAAGAAACAGGAAAAAGGTCACTCCAATCGTCTAAAAAATTGTCCAGTCTCAGGTTCAACCACCCCTAATGCAAGTTGGATTGATTGGGCTTGTCTGTTTCTGTTGCCCTGGCATGTTCAATGCTTTATCTAGGATGGGTGGTGGAGGCCAGGTGGATCCTAAGTCGGCGAACAACGCCAACACTGCTCTTTACACCACCTTTGCCATCTTCGGCATTTTCGGCGGTGACATCTATAATATTTTAGGTCCACGCGCCACCATATTATGCGGTAGCTCCACCTACATCCTCTATGCTGGGTCTTTCCTTTATTACAATCACTATCAAAACCAGGCCTTCGCCATCACCACCGGTGCATAAAGAAATCAAAGATTTAGGCCTTGTGAAAAATATTTGTAAAGGTAGAAATTTAGCGTTTTGACAAATCAAATATTTTATTTTGGCTTGGTCCCCCAACTGTTTATAACCTCCTGGCTTTCATTCTTTTAAATAAGTTAGATCTATCGTTGTACATCCGAAAAATTGGTCAAACTATAATGTTGAGAATATTAGAATAACTCTACCAAATAAATACGTTTTTCGTAAACATTAGTAGACAAATATATATATCACAAAATTTTAATAAATACAAAAAATGGATGAAAATGTAATCTCTATATCCATATCTGTATGTAATAAGCTGGGGATATGATGGTAGCAAAGTAACATTGTTTTGGCAATATAGTAGCTTCTAGTTCTTCATCTTCCTTATTAAACATGTAGACATATATAAAACTTGATAGATTTCAATAAGTTCATCCGACGGAATCAAATAGACTCATCTAATGATCACCAAAATTCATTATTTCTCACTTATGTTGTGTCGTACCTTCAAGCACGAATTACCCCTAGTCTAACACAAGACTTGAAAAGTAGAACCAATTGCAAGCACAAGATTTTGAGTATCTATTCAGATTGTTATGCCACCATTGTACTTTAATGCCTTTACAAAAATAGCATATTTACCAATTTAACATAACATATATCAAATTTAATTATTTACCCTTGAGTGAGTTAAATTTATTTCAAATTTCACCTTGATCTTTAAAAAATTGCAATAACTAAGCTAAATATACATTTAAATTCAAATGAAGTCTAATTTAAGACTCCTACCAAAAAATTGCTAAAAACAAGAACACACTATCTGTACTTCCTACCAAAAAGGAACCGTCCTACGTAACAGCAGCACAATAAACCAAATAACTTCCTACTAGGACTCAACAATAAACCAGATAATTATCGACTAAGACTCAACTATCGTTGCACTGTCTTAGTACTTTGCCGGTTAACCCCCTCTCTCTATCTCCGACAATCCTATAATGGGTGTTCAAGGATTTGAAGAAACAGGAAAATGGTCACTCCAATTGTCTAGAAAATTATCCAGTCTCAGGTTCAATTCACCCCTAATGCAAGTTGGATTGAATGTGCTAGTCTGTTTCTGTTGCCCTGACATGTTCAATGCTTTATCTGGGAAGGGGGGTGGTGGCCAAGTGGATCCTACAGCGGTGAACAACGCCAACACTGCTCTTTACACCACCTTCGCCATCTTCAGCATTCCCGACGGTGGCATCTACAATATTTTAGGTCCACGCGCCACCATATTCTGCGGTTGCTCCACCTACATCCTCTACGCAAGGTCTTTCCTTTATTACAATCACTACCAAAACCAGGCCTTCGCCATCACCGCCGGCGCTTACAGAAATCAAAGATTTAGGCCTTGTGAAAAATATTTGTAAAGGTAGAAATTTAGCGTTTTGTCAAGTAAAATTCTTTATTTTGGCATGGCCCCCCAACTATTTATCACCTCCCGTCTTTTTTTCTTTTTTAAATAAGTTAGATTAATCGTTGTACATCCCGAAAATATGTCCAACTATAATGTTGAGAATATTAGGATAACTCAACCATACAAATAAGTTTTTCGTAAACATTAGTAGACAAATGTATATATCACAAAATTTCAATAAAGACAAAAAATGGATGAAAATGTAATCTCTATATCCATATCTGTATGTAATAAGCTGGGGATATGGTGGCAGCAAAGTAACCTTGTTTTGGCAATATAGTAGCTTCAAGTTCTTCATCGTCATTATTGCACATGTAGACATATACAAAATTGATAGATTTCAATAAGTTCATCCGACGGTCTCAACTAAACTTATCTAACAATCACCAAAATTCATTATTTCGCACTTATGGTGCGCCGTACCTTCAAGCACGCATTACCCCTAGTCTAACAGAAGACTTGAAAAGTAGAACCAATTGCAAACACAAGATTTTGAGTATCTAATCAGATTGTTGTGCCACCATTGCACAATTCCACTGATTTCTTTGTAAGAGGAGTTTTTTACCATTAAAAAGGGGTAAATTTCACTCACACCCACGGTTGATAAGCTTAAATTTAAAAACATCCTTTACTTTTTTTTGAAATTTCACCGACACCCTTTGTCTGTTTTTGTTCCCAAACGAGAGTAACGGAAGTGGTGGTTTTACTTTAATGCCCTTACAAAAATTGTATATTTACCAATTTAACATAACATATATCAAATTTAATTATTTTCCCTTGATTGAGTTAAATTTATTTCTAATTTCACCTTGTTCTTTAAACAATTGCAATAAATAAGGAAAATATACATTTAAATTCAAGTGAAGTCTAATTTAAGACTCCTACCAAAAAATTGCTAAAAACAAGAACACAGTATCTGTACTTCGTACTAAATAGGAAGCGTCCTACGGAGCAACAACACAATAAACTAGATAACTTCCTACTAGGACTCAATAATAAACCATATAACTTTCTACTAAGACTCAACTGTCGTTGCACTGTCTCAGTACTTTACCGGTTAACCCCCTCTCTCTCTCTCCGACAATCCAATAATGGGTGTTCAAGGAGATGAAGAAACAGGAAAATGGTCACTCCAATCGTCTAGAAAATTGTCCAGTCTCAGGTTCAATTCACCCCTAATGCAAGTTGGATTGATTGGGCTTGTCTGTTTCTGTTGCCTTGGCATGTTCAATGCTTTATCCGGGATGGGTGGTGGTGGCCAGGTGGATCTTACGGCGGCGAACAACGCCAACACTGCTCTTTACACCACCTTCGCCATCTTCGGCATTCTCAGCAGGTGGCATCAACAATATTTTAGGTCCACGCGCTACCATACTCTGCGGTTTCTCCACCTACATCCTCTACGCTTGGTCTTTCCTTTATTACAATCACTACCAAAACCAGGCCTTCGCCATC
>JAHQCQ010017396.1:0-11032 GCA_023539305.1 Ilex asprella | reverse complement strand
CTCCTACACACATACATTTCTCCCTAAACCTTAAGTTGGACTTTGGAGGCCCAAGCATTTATGAGGATGAGTGAGAAGGTGGAAGCCTGAGAGTTGTAAGTTAGGCTTGTCCTAACTTGCCCAATGCATCAACTCAGCCTCCCATTGATGGGAAGCCTCTCACACAGACTATAGGACCTCCATGGACGAAAAATGAAAAAAATACTTTGACATATTTACAACATTATTCAGCATTTAGAGAGAAGCTCAAGTAAGAAGACATAATTTAGAGAGAGAAGTTGTAATTTTTGCATTTCTGTTACCCATTTCACTTGTTGTAAGCTAGAATACTCTTGTAATCTTCATTCAATGCACTTTAATCTCATTAATTGCAAGTGTATTTCAAGTTTAGTTGCACATTCTAGATTTTACCATGTTTGTATTTAAGTTTTTCATTTCAAGCTTTTCAAATGGGTATTAAATACACTTCTTTGTAGTTTAACTTTTCTTGCATTAAAACAAGTTTCAATCTTTATCTCTTCACAATATCTCTTCATCTTATGTATGTCTCTGTATTAAATATGAGTAGCTAAGCTTTAAGTTGACTAATCCAAGGGAGAATTCCTCTTGGGCATGCTAAATCAACTCCTTTTCCTTCTTCCTTGTAGTGTAAGGTGGTTTGGTTTGACTAGAGATGAGAACTAAGGTGGGCCTACTCTTAAAGATCTTTTGCATGTCCAAATTGGTCAATTACAAGATCAAGAGCCAAGAAGGTCAAGAAAGCAATGTAAGGATTAGTGAAATCCACTTGGAATGAAGCTTGCAAGAGCCCAACACTCAAGATGGGCTTGAAAGAGGAGAACTAATTTTGATTCATTTAATCCAAACTATGGAAGACATGAAGAGATGACTTAGAGATACGGCCTTTTTTGTTGTTAACGCTTTCAATTTGTTTTAAAGAATTTTTATTATTAGTTTAGAATAAGTGGGTTTGAGGATGCTTGACCCGCATATGTCTTATTATTTTATTTGAACTAGGGTTTAGAATAAGTACTGTAGCATGGTATTGTTCATGCTACAGTACCCATGACACTATTCAGTCGAGGGCATTTTTAAGAGAAAGGGTCACAAATTTTAGTCTTTAGTTATTCCTAATTAGATTAGGACTTGTTTCCTTATTAGAATAGGATTTGTTTCCTTATTAGATTAGGATTTGTTTCTTTATTAGATTAGGATTTATTTCCTTGTAATGACTAGCCTTATAAATAGGCTTTTAATCAATGAAAAATGGGAGACAATATGAGAGACAATACACAATGAATTTTGATTGTGAGTTGAGTTGAGTTTACTCCTCTTGTTCTTGAATGAACTTTTGAACTTATCAAAGGTAAATCACAACCTTTGTGGCGTTCCTTCTTGTAATTTGGGTTTTTGGGACAGGTTCTTCAATGGGTCTAAATTCTCCATCCATAGACCTGAGTTTGGCTTTCTTGGGTTATTTCTCCAATATTGTTGTTGGGTCTCAAAGCAAGTCGATTGAGGTTCACATCACAACCAAATCGAGATTACTTTGGAGGACCAAGAGAAGAAACTTACACATGACATTTCGGCACCTTTGCTTATCGTCGAATGCCATTTGGGTTGTGTAATGCTCCAGGAACCTTTCAGAGATGCATGATGGGGATCTTTAGCTATATGGTGGAGAAAATTATGGAGGTGTTCATGGATGATTTTTTCGTGTTTGGGGACTCATTTGAGGGGTGTGTAGAGAATTAGGAGAGAGTGCTAGAAAGATGAGAGGAAAAGAATTTGATGCCCAATTGAGAGAAGTGTCATTTCATGGTGGCACAAGGAATTGTGCTCGGGGACACTGTATAGGATAAGGGGATTGAAGTAGACAAATCCAAGTTGGAATCAATTTTCAACCTCCCTAGTCCAAAGGTCATCAAGGATATCAGGTTGTTTCTTGGTCATGCCGATTCTTATCATAGATTTAAAAAAGATTTTAGTGCATTGGCAAGGCCCTTGATCAATTTGTAAGAAAAGGATGTTCCTTTTGTGTGGTCAAATGATTGTGAGGCTTCTTTTAAAAAACCCAAAAGCATGCTCACTTCACCTCCAATCATGAGACCACCCAAATGGGAACTCCCATTTGAGCTCTTGTCCGACGCGAGTGACTACGCGATCAGCGTAGTGCTCAGTCAAAGGGAAGAAAAAAGACCATATGTAATATACTACGCTAGCAAAACTCTATACGAAGCACAAATGAATTACACTACCATCGAATAAGAGCTGCTAGCCGTAGTATTTACATTGGATAAATTTAGGTCTTACATCATCGGTTCGCCTATTGTAGTCTATACTGATCACTCTACTTTGAAGTATCTTTTGTCTAAGTAGGACGCAAAACCGAGACTCATTAGGTGAATCCTCCTCCTAAGAGAATTCAACTTGACCATTAAAGACAAGAAAGAGTGGAGAATGTGGTGGCAGATCATTTGTCAAGACTTGTTGTCCAAGATGCCAAAGAGCATATTCCTTTCCCTGACTCTTTTCTTGATGAGCATTTGTTCTCTATTCATTCTATTTGTCATTGGTATGCTAACATCTGTAATTATCTTGCTACAAGACAAATATCACTGCATTAGAGCCCGGAAGACAAAAGAAGATTATGGCGGATGTGAAGTATTTCTACTTCGACAACTCGTATTTATTCAAGTATTGCCTAGATCAAGTGATGAGGAGATACGTACCTAAAAATGAACAACGGAATGTCCTTTCATTTTTCCATTCTGAGGCATGCGGTGGCCACTTATCTTCAAAGAAAACTTTGGCTAAGTTTTTGCAATCTGGTTTTTATTGGCCCTCTTTAATCAAAGATTGTGTTTCATTTTGTAAAGAGTGTGATAGGTGCCAAAGGTTGGATAGTGTGACCCGTAGGAATATGATGCCCCTTTCCCCATGCTAGTCATTGAGATATTTGATTGTTGGGGCATCGACTTCATGAGTCCTATCCCTATTCCTTTAGCTACCTTTATAACCTATTGGCAATGGACTACATGTCCAAATGGGAAGAGGTCATCCCAACCAAGACCAATGACCATCAGGTTGTGGTCAAGTATTGAAAGGAAAACATATTTTCAAGGTTTGGTACCTTGTGCACTAATAAGTGACGGTGAGTCTCATTTTTTAATAGGCTATTTGCATCTTTAATGCATAAATATGGTGTAACACACAAGGTGTCCACCACTTATCACTCATAGACTAATGGCTAAGTCGAGTTGGCGAATGGGGAGTTTAAAAGCATACTAGAGAAAATGGTGAGTCCAAATCGAAAGGATAGGTCACTCAAGTAGACTGATGTCTTTTGGGCATACCATACTGCATACAAGGCCATCCTAGGTATGTCTCCTTATAGGCTAGTCTATGACAAGGCTTGTCATTTTTCGGTAGAGATGGAGCACAAGGCTTATTGGGCCATCAAAACCTTGAACTTCAATTTGAGAATGGCTGGAGAGAATAGGAAATTGGAGTTGAATGAATTAGAGGAAATTTGGAGAGACCGGAGAGATGCATATGGGAGCTAAAAATTTTCCAAAAAGAGGGAAAAGGGATCTTTCATGATAAATCTATTGTGAGAAAAATATTTGAGCTGGAACAAAAAGGGCTCTTGTATAATTCTCGACTCTCTATTTTCCAAGGAAAATTTTGATTTCATTGGGATGACCCCTACCTTGTCAAGGTGCCTTACCCCCAATGGAACCGTGGAAATTTGTGGCACTCCAAAATTCGGGGGTCTTTTATTAACCGTTGATAACCCATCAACTCGCAGAAATACTCGTGAATGCCGCATAACTCGCACCACGTGATAGCATCCCCGAATTGGAATTGTAACTCATAAATGTAATCCGGTTTCTGTTATTCATTGGATTCAACCAAGGTCCAATATACCCTAATTTACACTCCATTATGGTCTATTTATATCATTGGAGGGAAGGAAAACTTAGGCCAGAGCATGTCAAACAGATTTAAAATTTGAAATTTTTGAAAAGTGTACTGGTACACATAGTGGTACGGCTTGCCCACTGGACAGCAGCATACCGATACTCGGGGTCCAGTTTTTGCCTATTTCACCTGTTTGGCCTGTTTTTAATTTCCAATCTATTTCAAACCCTTCAATATCCATCCAATATATGTGTAACATCATTCTCTTTATAAAACTTGATATATCCAAGTTCTATTACATTCATTTACATAAGTTTACATGTCATAATCAAGCTTTCATAGTAGTTTTTACAAAAACTCTAAGTAAAGCTACATCTCCGTTTTTCTTCAACCTTGATTGCCTGGATGAGGGCCGTCCACCGGTATGTAACCCGCACCTTAAATTATTTCCTGTATAGGGTGAGCTACAATCAATAAAGTATCTCCTACAAAGGCTACTCCCCACCTAAGTGTATATGGAATGCATACATGCAATAATCAACAACATTTATCCATCTCAACATGAATATGTAATTCCAGGTACCATGTCATGTCATGATATGAGATAAAACTCACTAATGCATTTTAACCTGAGTCCTCACTGACTCCCACCACACAATGTAATACACTTGTGAAGTAAAACATTCATTATTGATGATGTACATCCAATGCTTGTTTGAGATAAAAGTCATGTGTTTATAAAATCACGCATTGTTGGATGTTGCACATCCAAGAGTACGTTTATAAATCAAAATCTTAAGCAAAATCTTGTGTCTTTGTTGGACAACGGATTTTGGAATTGCACCGCCGGCTCCGTACGCCTAATTCACTTTTTTTGGACTTGCACCAACGGAAAGAAATAAACCAATAGTCGGGTCTTGCACCTGAGTGATCTTCTAGTCCTTCTTGCTATACCCAACACAAGTTTTCCATGCAACCTGTGACTCAATGGGACCTTCGACCCCAACTTACCGAGTTCACACATCAATCACCAAATTTGGTGTTTGATCAACCATGCATATGCACACACCCACACACTAATGCTTTGTGCTCTTGAATGGGATGCAACCACATGGCAAGCTATATCATATGCATATAATCACAAAAACTCATCACTATGCTAGTATATCCTATATCATAAAGCATATGCCCACATGTCAACAACAATGCCTAAGCATGTTACATCAATTACATCAAGACAATTCCAATCACTCAAGGCATTTTATCAAACACCGTCAAGGCAACAATCATGTTAAACACATATAATACCCAAAATTTCACCAAGTTACAAGAATTTACACAAGTAACTTCCATGCATCAAAATTAAGCTAGACATTAGCCTAACCCATTATTATACTCACTTTCTCATTTCCATATCTATAGGCAAATGATATATAACCACATACCCCTAACCATCCATTATGGACATTCTAGGCTAGGAATGAACTGGAGTAGGAGGGAACGCTACCTCTTGAAGCGTGAATCGAAAGTAGAACTTCAAGAACACCAACAAAGCCCCAAAACTCTTGATATTCCCAAAGTCTCCTATTGGATCTTCGGAGAAATCTTTCGTTCTTGGTATGGTTGTGTAGCCTTAGTCGAGGAGATCGACTTTAACTCTTGGTTCGACGGATACGACCGATAGAACTTTGAGAATCGACGAAAGAAGATTGGTTTTCCGTCTTTCTCTCCCTCTTTCACTCCAACGTTGAAGACCAAAGAATGTAGAGATATTTTGTGCCAAATATCTGATTTTTAACCCACATGTCATATGCCCACATGTCAACAACAATGCCTAAGCATGTTACTTCATTTACATCAAGACAATTCCAATCACTCAAGGCATTTTATCAAACACCGTCAAGGCAACAATCATGTTAAACACATATAATACCCAAAATTTCACCAAGTTACAAGAATTTACACAAGTAACTTCCATGCATCAAAATCAAGCTAGACATTAGCCTAAGCCATTTCTATACTCACTTTCTCATTTCCATATCTACAGGCAAATGATATATAACTACATGCCCCTAACCATCCATTGTGGACATTCTAGGCTAGGAATGAACCGGAGTAGGAGGGAACCCTACCTCTTGAAGTGTGAATCAAAAGTAGAACTTCAAGAACACCAACAAAACCCCAAAACTCTTGATATTCCCAAAGTCTCCTATTGGATCTTCGGAGAAATCCTTCGTTCTTGGTATGGTTGTGTAGCCTTAGTCGAGGAGATCGACTTTAACTCTTGGTTCGACGGATCCGACCGATAGAACTTTGAGAATCGACGAAAGAAGATTGGTTTTTCGTCTTTCTCTCCCTCTTTCACTCCAACGTTGAAGACCAGAGAATGTAGAGATATTTTGTGCCAAATATCTGATTTTAACCCTATTTATAATTTTAAAGCTTTGGCTCATATCGAGTCACACGCTCCCCACTTGTTTGGGTCTGTTTTCGTCCCGAAACTATTTATTTATCCCGATTTAAGTTCAAATTAATTTTATTTGAAATTTTCTGCAATTATGATTAATTTTTATATTTTTTATTTTTGGAGACCTTTGTGAGGTCATTCGACACAGTCGTCTCGTAAAGCGTAAAAAATCTAACTTATCTCAGAATTCAACGAAATTAGTCTGGGTGACTAGATTTCGCGATACGAAGCCAACAATGAAGTCTGTTGTGTCATACGAGCCCAAGAGACAACGTATTTTAAATCCGCATTTTAGTGGTAAATGACCATGTTGCCCTTTTCAGAAAAAGTTCAAATTTACCCGGGTTTTATAAAATTACAAACCCCGAAGATGGGAAAACATTCAAGGTTAATGGCCAAAGACTTAAGCCATTTTTCAAGGGTTTTGAGTTTCAAATGGTGGAGGAGGAGTTAGTGGATCCGGTTTACCTTGAGCATGTTGACGAATAATTGTTTAAATAGATTACCATTTACTTTACCAGTTAATTTGTTTACTTACTTTCGTCTTTGTGTAGCATTTTATTTTCAAATGTGCAAATTGTGGTGTTTTTGTCAAACCTCATTGCAAGGTGTTCTCTAACCCTACGTATCTTTTTATGTCGTTCATTGCATTCCATATCCTTTTTGCTGCATTGAGGACAATGCACGGTTCAAGTGGGGGGAAAGGCGCACCATTTGTATGATACACCAAAATTTTTGTTGTTGATAATACCATTTTGTGGTGAAATTCACCATTCACATATTTGACCAAATTTTGAAATTTTTTGTGAAAAATATCTAAATGTTGAACCATATTCCCCTATTCAGAATGTTATGGGTTAAATGATTGTTTGATCTTTACTTTGAACTTTGAATATATGAGCACATCATTTAAGTTTCTCCTATGCCTGAGTATCACTTATGCGTTTTCCTATTGAACTCAACCATAGTGCACCATGAACGTGTAATTTTGACAATTTAAGGATTGTATTCACATTTTAGTGCTTGACATGTATTGTGGAGATGATATAAGTACCCGTGTGAGAGTTAGTGTCAATCCTTGTTGGAGGGAACTTACATTTACTCAAAGGAACAATTTTTTCAAATTCAAAATCTGTTAAATAATCTCATTATGCTTGTTTTGGTTAGAGTACATGTAGATAGTTGATTTACTTTGTCTTTAAATGCCAATATGCCTCCCATGCTTATCAAGACATGATCTTAGGCCATCTTTGAATTGCTTTGAGCCTTAGTTTTTTCTTGTGAAAAATTTATCCCTAGTGCCGTGATTGAGCTTTAATTGAAAATTTATTTCCATGCCAAATCATTGACTAAGCCCTGTGAAAAATGTCAAAAATTTACCACACCTTAGTTGTTTCAAGAATCGATTGCAATTAATCATAAAAGGGAGGGAATGTGGTGAGGAAACCCAAAAAAAAAGGATAAATGGTGTCGAATTCAAAATTTGAATGACAAATAGAAAGAAAGCCCAATAGAAAGGAGAAGTTGAAAAAGAATGAAGAAAAAATGAAAGAAACAAAAAGTAAGAGAAGGTGTAAATTTGAAAATTTTCACAAAAAGGAGATTTTGGTAATAAATGTCAATGCCCTCGGAATAACCTTTTTTGTCACCCTCTCTCTTTCATTTCAAGCCCAAGTATCACCCCAAGGCCTCATTACAACCCTTGAAATCCCTAAATGATCTAGATGAAGCATGGTGGAAGCATACTTTAAATAAAAAAGAAAAGTTGATTTTGCCATCTAGTGCCCTAACATTCCATTCATGAGATTATGCCCAGTTTGTTTCAATTGCTATGCATGTGCATCATTTTGGGATTATATGTGCGATTTTGGGCTTGTGCACCAAATTCCACCTCATATATACACTTGGAGAGCATGCTCGGATATCATTGTGTTATTCATTTTTTAGAGAAACTCTTGGGAGTTGTTGCATCAAAATTGAATTTGGATAGCCAAGTGAATGTGAATGTCGTTGTGTAAATGCTTAAATTACATGTCCATTTCACACACACACACGATTTTGAAAGAAAATGTGTAGGTGCATACTCTAGAATTGCTTTTAAAGCCATGGTGTTGCTCATGTGTATTTAGTTCAGGTATTTGAATTATGTGTTAGACAACCCTATGCTTGTCGAATGGGGGAATATCGCTCAAACTTTCGATACTGGTAAGAAGTAGGAATGTCTTTACCATTTGAATTTGTGCCTTACATTTTGGGTATTCATTTTAGTAATTAGATTTAGAGATCCATGTCTTGTGTTTTTTGAAAGCATCAAAATTTTAAATCACATTGCAATTTTGTAAATGAATTTGGGCATGATCACTCAATTGTGGTTCACAATCATAGTTTAGGATTTTGGTGGAATAGAGAGTGTAAATAGGTTGTTAGAATGTGTAGAAGTTGAATAAAATTGGAGTGGGAATGAAAATGGGAGCACAGGGAAGTTTTTGGAAAAAAGCTAAAACCTACCAGTAGAAGTTTGTCAAAACCTACCGGTAGGAATTTTCCAGTGTACAAAACCTACTGGTAGGTTTTGATCGTTCTACCAGTAGGTTTTGTTCAAAAAACTGGAAACGAGGGTTTTAAGTCTATTTTTTCGGAAAACCCATCACCTTCTCCACTTCTCTCAATCTTAAAAGCTTTCACCTCTTCCTCAAAACGTTTTTTTGCCTTTGAAGATCTCTCACCCATCCATCATGATGTGAACCCTAATCGACTTGCTTTGAGACCCAACAACAATATTGGAGAAACAACCCAAGAAAGCCAAACTCAGGTCTATGGATGGAGAATTTAGAACCATTGAGATCTCGTGTCAAGAACCTATATTATATTAAAATCTAGACCCATTAAAGAACCTGTCTCAAGAACCCAAATTACAAGAAGGAACTCCACAAAGGTTATATACCTTTGATAAGTTCAAAGATTCAATCAAGAACAAGAGCAGTAAACTCAACTCAACTCACAATCAAAATTCATTATGTGTTGTCTCCCATATTGTCTCCCCTTTTTCATTGATTAAAAGCCTATTTATAAGGTTGGTCATTACAAGGAAACAAATCCTAATTTAATAAAGAAACAAATCCTAATCTAATAAGGAAACAAATCCTAATCTACTAAGGAAACAAATCCTAATCTAAATAGGAATAACTAAAGTTGGGCTTTAAACAAGTAATTAGCCCAAAATAATCTAAATCAGCCCATACAGCCACTTAATCAAGTTTGTTGGACTTGAATTACATTAAAATAAACTTAAGGGCTTTTCCCCTTAAAGCCCACACATGCCATGGTAAAAAAGCCTTCAAACACTCTTCATGCTTGGGCTTGCATAATCAGCCCATATGTCTTGAATCAGCCCATTCAATGCTTCCTTCATCTTCATGGCTCTTGATCTTGTAATTAGTCCATCTAGACATGCAAAGGATCTTTAAAAGTAGGCCCACCTTAGTTCTCATCACATCAAATCTTCCAATTGACAGTCCTAGGGTTGTATTCTTGCTTATTTTTGCTGTAATTTGTTGGATTTCACACAAAAACCCTAGTTTTCCCCATATTTCCCCCAAATCCACTTAACTTAGGTTTTCACCAAAAGCTAGGAATCCTTTGCAATGGCTCGTGTAGGGAAGCTTTCTTATACCCCTTTCGACCTCGTTGAGCAATTTTGGACATGGGTTTTACCCTTCGTGGCATTTGGGCATTTTTTATATTTATAGCCCGTACGAAACGAACTGGGCCGAGTTCTCCATAACCCACGGGCACAAGTACCCACAAGAAGACATAGGTGGGCCCCCAATGGAGAGAGTGGGGAGAGGAGGAAAATGCAAAAGAATGTTGCTCACACGAAGAGCATTGATGAGAAGAATGTGACGTGCGACGTCACGTGGACATGCCCATGCTCAGGTCGAATGACGAGGTTGTGAGTGTGATAGTGGGGCATGGGATTGGTATTTGGATTGAGCCAATTACTGGGTATAACCTTCCGATGTGTAGGGAGTTTTATAAGAGGTTGAAGGTAGAGGACGAGGACCTTGGTATTCTCAAGAAGAATGTGAAAGGGAAGGTCTTTAATGTTACCCCGGGTTTGATTGCGGATTTCATGAAATACCGGAGACCTCCCCCTAATACGCCAGTTTATCTACAAAATGTCCAAGGGAGAAAATCACTCCCGAAGTACGTGTAGTTGCATATGAGGATCCGACCCAATTGAAAGGGAAAATTCAAGTCGGGGCCCTCAAGCACTCATATAGGGTCATGAACAAGGTTTTGCACTATAATTTGATTCCACAGGGTGCGAAGAAGACCCCAAATGAAGAGAAGCTCACCCTCCTCCACGCATTCATGATGAGGAAGCTGATGGATGTGACCTTATGATATGGGACTTCATGAAGGAGTTCACCCAGGCTAGCAAGCCGAAGGCAAATCTCCCATTCACCAATTTGGTCACGAGGATGTGCTATTATTCTAAGGTCAAGGCCTACGTTCCCAATGTGTTGCTACCTCCGGAGTTTGGAGCTATAGGGAAGTCCAGTAGCAATAAGAGGACGACGATGAGTTGGGGTGAGAGAGCCAAAGCACCGAGACCTAAGCCATCCACTACCAAGCCGT
>JAHQCQ010017395.1:0-11032 GCA_023539305.1 Ilex asprella | reverse complement strand
TTTATATATATTTATAAATAAAAATATAATAACATATATAGTAACATTAAACAATAACATTCTCAACAAAAAAAATAGTAATATCAAACAGTAACATACTTAACAAAAAAAAGTAACATCAAACAGTAACATGCTCAATAAAAAAACTTAATTAAAAATTATTCATTGCAATAGAGTGATACTATACAGTGAGTACTTATTTGTTGTGGACAAGACAATAGTTTTAAATACTCACATATGATGTCTATAATATAAAACAGGAAGACTTCAATAAGTCAATCTGACAGTCTCAAATAAACTCATCAAACGGCCACTAACATCCCTTCATATTAATTTACGTTATACTTTATATTCAGCCACAGATTACCCCTAATAAATAAAAAAATGAAAGCAGATATCATCCTATTTGATGTTACCAACAGAGTCTACCACCATAGTTGGGTTGGTGGGGTGAGGTAGGGAGAGCAAGAGAACAGTGGTAGTTTAATCCAACAGAGTCTACCACTATAGTTGGTGCATTTCCACCCACAATTCCAATTTTGACTTTTCTAATTTCTCTATTTCTTTTATAAAAAAAAATATGGCTTAATTTGATTCTTCACGAGCAAATGTAAAATTCTGGAATTGTTTATCTTTTCATTCATCTGTCACTAATTTATATACATTTACAATAGAGTTTTGATCACAAAATGTGGGAACCGAATCTCATGATCAGTGGGATGAGGTGAATTAGAACGGAAATATAATGGCAGATTTGTTGGAGGATTTACAGGGTTTACAACAAGCAGGGGATTTAATTGGAGGATTTACAAGAATATGATGAAGGATGTGATCATCCATGTCTTCATAGTTGACTGGAGCCACTATTTTCTGATAGTCGCCCTCAAGGTGGAGCATGAGGATTGGTCATGCCCAACTTGGATAGAAGAAAGCGGAATTGATAACGCCCAAGAGCCTTTGTGAAGATGTCAGCACATTGTGCATTAGTGGGTATGTGATGAGTAGAAATCAAGCCTTGAGTAATTTTTTCACGTACAATATGACTATCAAGTTCAATGTGCTTAGTGTGCTCATGGAATACTAGATTAGTAGTAATGTGTAAAGCGGCCTGGTTGTCATAGTAGAGTTGTACTGGTTGTGAATAAAAGACGCCCAAGTCAGTAAGAAGATATTTGAGCCATGTTATTTCACAACGGACAGTGGTCATGGACCGGTACTCGGCCTCAGTAGAAGATATCGACACGGTGACTTGTTTTTTTGTTTTCCATGAAAGTGGACTGTGACCAAGGAGTGTGATAAACTCAGTAGTGGATCGTCTGGTCAAGGGGCAACTGGCCCAATCCGAGTCAGTATAACATACCAACTGTAAAGGGATGCTGGAAGAGAGAAGAATACCTTAACCAGGTGTAGTTTTTAAATAGCGAGGTAGTCGAAAAGCAGCATCCATATGAGGTTGACGAGGTTCATGCATGAATTGACTTAAAATGTTCACAGTGTAAACAATGTCCGACCGAGTGATGGTCAAATAAATGAGACAACCAACGAGATGACGATAACAACTAGGATTGTCTAGAACGGCACTGGTATCATCAAGCTTAAGTTATTGTTCCATAGGAAAATCACAGCCACGAGAACCCAAGTAACCAGCATCATTAAGAATATCAAGTAAATATTTGCGCTGGGAGGGAAAAATTCCAGTTGGAGAGCGAGCGACCTCAATTCCTATAACGTTTAATGGAACCATCCGAGCGATGTTTGTTTTTAAAAACCCACTTACATCCGATGGGATGTTTGCCGGGAGGAAGTTTTGTAAGTGTCCAAGTATCATTATCCTCTAAGGCTTTGATCTTGGATGCCATAGCATTGCGCCAATGATCACTTTTCATGGCCATAGAAAAAGAATATGGTTCTATGTCTGAAGATATTGCTG
This sequence comes from Ilex asprella, assembly GCA_023539305.1. Lineage (NCBI taxonomy): Eukaryota > Viridiplantae > Streptophyta > Magnoliopsida > Aquifoliales > Aquifoliaceae > Ilex > Ilex asprella. Next base: position 9,102 of record JAHQCQ010017395.1, on the reverse strand, counting down.
CAAGAATGACTGATGGGCAGTTGAAAATCCAGAATAATCAAGAAAATGAGACAAAGGAATATGTGAACCAGAACATACCTTCGTAGAGGATTTAGATGGAGAGGCCTACGACATGGCGGTTGAACAGTCATAATCACACAAGTATGATGGAGTGGTGCGAACCCGAGAAGAATGACGAGATGGTGGTGGTATGGTATGGCAGCAACAGGTAAGGTCGATGTAGGTGTTGGCGATGTGGGTAGACTAGATAATGGGTGTAGATCGGAGGGATTTAAAGGTATAGAAGTTGGGAATGGTGTTGGAGATGTATCAATTGAGTCATGGGTGTCAAGAATGGGTAAAGGTGTTACTAGGTAGATATGTGAATGAATAGATTGGTTATGAAAAGGAAAAGTGGATTTGTAAATCCCGAAAAAAATTTGAAATTTTTTTGAAAAAGGGCAAAATAGTAATTTGTCACTATAACGCGGATTTAAAATACGTATATCCCTATAGCTCGGATGATGCAACGGACTTCGCCGTTGGATTCGTATTGCGGAACCGAGTTACCCTGAAAATTTTCGTCGAATTCCGAGATAGTCGAATTTTTCATGTTTTACGAGACGACTGTGTCGGATGACCTCACAAAGGTCCCCAAAAATAGAAATTATGAAATTTTCTTATAATTGAATTAAATTTCAAATATAATTAATTTGAACTTAAACCAGGATGAAATTAATCGTTTCGGGGCAGAAACGGACCCGGAAAGGAGGAGGACGTGTGGCGCGACGTGGGCCGAGTTTTAAAAATTATAAATAGGGTAAAAAATCAGATATTTTGGCACAAATATCTGCTGAAATTCTGGTCTTCAACGTTGGATAAAAAGAGGGAGAGAAAAGTTAGATTTCAAAGTTAGAAAATTTAGATTTCAAGGTCGGAATCCATCGAGCCAAGAGTTAAATTCGATCTCCTCGACGAGGGCTATGCCTACGTAGCAAAAAGAACTGATTTCACCGAAGATCCAAAGAGGAGATTTTGGAGAAATCAAAAGTTTGAGCTTGAATCGTGTTCTTGAAGCTTCCTATGGGTGTTTTACGCTTCAAGATGTAGGGTTCCCTCCTACTCTGATTCATTTCTAACCTAGAATGTCCATAAGGGATGGTTAGATGTATGTGGTTATATATCACTTGTCTATTGTTATGGAAATGAGAAAATGAGTATAGAAATGGTTTAGATCAACTTCTAGCTTGATTTTGATATATGAGAATTCCTTGTGAAACCTCTTGAAATTTGGTATTTTGTGGCATGCTATGTGTTTATATTGTGTCTTATGAATGACATGGGCTATGTGATAACATGTTGGTAAATTGTTGTTGATATATGTTTATTGATATATTGACAATGTGACAAAGTTTGGTGATTATATGTATATGATATAAATTGTCATGGTACATGTTAATATGTGGAAATTGCTCACTTGGCATGCATTACAATTTGGGCATAAAATTGGCATCACATTCATGGGCACTAGGCATAAGTGTGGGTATGTGAGTGCATGGTTGATCAAACACCATATTTTGTGGTTGATAAGTGGGCTTGGTACCGTTGGACCAAGGTTCAACAGAGTCGCACGATTGCATGAGTTGCATGAAAAACTTGTGTCGGGTATAGCAAGAAGGGCTAGACGATCCCTCGGGTGCAAGACCCGGTTATTGGTTTATTCACTTCCATCGGTGCAAGTCCAAAAAAAATGAATTAGGTGTACGGAACCGGCGGTGCAATTCCAAAATCCGTTGCCCAACAAAGACACGATATTTTATTTTATAAACATACTCTTGGATGTGCAACATCCAACAATGCTTGATTTTATAAACATATGATTTTTATTTCAAACAAACATTGGATGTACTTCATCAATGATGAAGGTTTTACACATGTGCATTGCATTGTGTTGTGGGAACCAGTGAGGGCTCGGGTTAAAGTACATGAGTAAGTGTCATCTCATATCATGGTATGACATGGTAGAATTTCAACCTTAAATCAAATATTCAAGTTTGAAATGGATAAATGTTGTTGTTTGTTGCAAGTGGTCATTTCATGTGCATCTAGGTGGGGAGTAGCCTTTGTAAGGGATACTCTATTGAGCATGGCTCACCCTATACGGAAAAAAATTTAAAGTATGGGGCATAAGCCGGTGGACGGCTCTCATTCGGGCCATCAAGGGTGAAGAAAAGCCGAGATGCGGCTTTACTTGGAGATTTTGTAAAATCATTGCGAAGACTTAGTTTTTCGCATGTAAATTTATGTAAATAAATGTAATAGAACTTGTACTTATCAAGTTTTATGTGATAAATGGTGTTAAATATGTATTGGATGATTTTAGAATGGTTTGGAGGAGATTGAAAATCAAAAACAGGCTAAACAGGCAAATCTGGGCAAACAATACCGGTACACTTTCTAAAAATCACAAATTTTAAAATTGTTTTGCCATATTTTTGGCCTATGTTTTTTTTCCCTCCAATAATGTAAATGGACCATAATGGTATATAAATCATGGCATATTGGAATTTGGTTGGATCCAATGGATAATTAAACACGGGGTATAATTGTGGGTTATAATCCCAGTTAAAAGAATACTATCACGTGGTGTCGGATTTCACGGGTATTTCCGTGGTTTGATGGATTATCAACGGACCTCCGAATTTTGGGTGTCACAAGATTCATGAAATGTTACATCGCGACTCGTGAAAGTTGTACCATCATTGAGATCATATAAACGGTAACTTTTTTGACCATATGGGTAGCGAATGAAGATGCATTTGCAACCGCGAGAATCAAACTTGTGGGTATATTTAATATTATGAGCATAACTCAAACAACCAAATACACGAAGATATGAGTAAGAAGGTGAAGTTCCAAATAATACTTCATGTGGTGATTTTCCGAATAGGACGGGTGTGGATATACGATTGATTAAAGAAGCAGCGATAAGAATGCAATCTCCCCAAAATTTAAGAGGCAAATTTGCTTGAAATTGTAAAGATCGGGCAACTTCAAGTAAATGGTGGTGTTTGCATTCTACATCGCCATTTTGTTGGGGGGTTCCAATACAACTACATTGATGAAGGATTCCATGCTTGCGTATTGTATTTTGGACTTCATGAAAAATAAATTCAGACCCGTTATCTGAGCGAATATATTTGATTGTGATATTAAATTGCGTGCGAACCATCGCAAGAAAATCAGAGATGAAACGTGTGGTGTCGGATTTAGCACGCATTAAATACACCCAAGTAGAAAGACTAAAATCATCCACAATAGTTAAAAAATAATGAGCGCCTATTAAAGAAGGCATTTTATAACCACCCCATAAGTCGCAATAAATGAGATCAAAAGGAGCAACTGAGTTAATATTACTGCTGGAAAAAGGAAGCCGATGTTGTTTGGCAAATGGACAAATATGACATAGACAATCTTGAAAAGAAATTAAAGAGTGCGTCCTAGCTAAATTCTTTAATTGAGCAACTGATGGGTGACCAAATCGCCAATGCCAGAGATCAAATGAGGGATTGTGGATTGCATTTGAGGAGGTCGAAGTGGTGCTCGGCTCAAAGATGTACAGCCCGCCATACGCTTTACCCCTCCCAATCGTGGTCCTCATGCATCGGTCCTGAAAAAGATAATGAGTTGGGGAAAAAATAACATCACAATCAAGGGAAGAAGTGAGTTTGATAACCGAAATCAAATTATGGGAAAAGACGTGAACAAACAAAACATCATGTAAGGTGAAATGAGGGTTAATAGATATTGTGCCAATATGTGAATCTGGGGTTGTGGTACCATTGGGTAAACGGATTGGAATAGAAGCACTGGGAATGTGAAAATCTTGAAAAAATGATAGGGAGCAAGCCATGTGATCTGTGGCACCCGTATCAATAATCCAAATTGACGAAGATGTCTTACCTACCAAGAGGGCAATAGGTTGTGGAGTACCTATAAGAGACATGATCTGTTGGTACTACTCAGGAGTGAATTGAGAAGCACTTGTAGGAGAGATAGACGGGGCACTACTGTTGGGATTGGTCTCAGAAATATGACCTTGAGATGTGGTCGAAGAACGGGCTGGCTATCCATGAAGTTTGTAACAACGTTCTCGGGTGTGCCCCAATTGATTACAATAATTGCAAAACGAACGCTCCTTTTGACGATATTTAGGACGTCCACCATGAGTTGCTGGTGGTGTTGCACTATTAAAGTTTGGTGCTGATTGGTTTCGTCCAAGAGGAAGATGTATTGCATTGGAATGGGCAGCAACATGTTCGACTGCAGCAGCAACAACATTGGTATTGTCCATTGAAGGAAGAAGGGTTTCATGATGTTTTGCTTCTTGGAGTAACATACTGTAAGCCTTGTTTACAGTTGGTAATGGTTCCATGAGAAGTAATTGACAGCGTACAGCTGCGTAAGATTCATTCAATCCCATGAGGAATTGTAGCAAATGGGTTTGTTGTTGAAGTTCAAGTATAGCCTTTGACCCACCACATTTACACGTAGGAAGGTTTGTGAGATTGGATAAGGCATCCCAATATCCTTTCATTTTAGTGTAACTAGTTGATGCCCACGTGTGTTGCACGTGCACCATGTTGAATACAAAATATTATGCATTAAAGGCTTAGATCTTTTTAGTTTTAATCAAAAACAAATTCCATTTCATCCTCTTGGTAATACATCTCAATACTCAAAAACAGCGTGTTTAGATGAAATATTCATATGCCTTACCAGTAAACTGTAACAAGCAACTAATTTCAAGATCATTTGACTGCATTGTGAACTGCTCTTTCAAGGATTGCAATTGTGTTTCTCAATCCATTAGTATAGGTTCCAACTTTAGATTGTATTGCTAAGCTAGGGAACACCATCAATATGGGACTGCGGCAGCTTTGATTCCAGTTCCATGCAATTTCAAAGCTAAGCTGTGAACAAATATAACAATAAGCTAAAATCAGTGTTTGAAGATATATGGTTTTTACAAATGGTCAAGTGAAAGTGATACATATGTATCACCAAGTGCGTAATGAAATTATGTCATATTTGTCTTGTAATGGAGTAGGATATTCAATCAATGGTATGAATGAATTGAAATAAGCTAGGATGGTGAAGGCCAATCTCATTATTTAAAAGGCAGTAAAACAGTCGAAAAACATGATGTCTCTTCAAAGGCCCATTTTTAGTAGAATTAACCAACTCTCTCGGCAAGCAATGCTAATTTTTGCATAATGGGTTGGGTATACTTAAAGACTAAAGTAGAACAATCAAAAAGTGTGTTCATATTCTACCTTGATATCTTTTCCAAACAACATAATAAATACTACAATATAGTGAATACAGAACCTATAATTTATAATGGTTAGTAACGGTTGCAAATCCTTTCAAGCCTAATCACAGGAAACCATCCAAGAAACAAAATTAAGCATGGTCAGTCAACAACAACAATCTTTATCTGGTGGTAAAAGTGGCCAAGAAATATTAAACAATGAAGGCCTTCTTTGTAGCCAAAGAAATTGTATTACCAGGTGTGAAGGAGGTGGTTTTATCTATTCTCTGTTTCTAAGAATTTAGTTAAAGTCTAGATTTTCATAATAAGGTTATCATATAACCCAAGAACCTAAGGGTCAAAACCTCAAACGACCCATAAGAATAATCAATAAATTCCCAGTGAAAACCAATAACAGTTGAAGTAATCAACTATTTTGATGCCCATAAGAGCCTCATTAGTGACATGAGATTGTGTGTGTCAGAGAGAAAGAAAGACAAACAGATAAGGGAGGAGGCGACTTACTACTCAATAAATCAATCACAACAAGAACTAAGGAGGTGAGACATTATAAAGAGGAAAACGACCACAATTGAGTTTCCTTGACTTAAAGAGAACAAGATTAATAGGCTGACAAAAAACTTAGAAATCTCCTTGATCTTTTCTTAGATCTATGCTTCAAAAAATTAAATACTCAATCATGTTTCTAGGATTCCTTATCTCGAACATATTTTGTTTGACAATTTGAAAATCCAATTCCAAATAACCTTGCCCAGTGTTTGAACTCTGGATATTGAAACACAATCTTCTAGTAAGTTAAATGAATGACCATGAAAACTTTAACTCAAACTTATGGATTGTGGCCCATTTTGTTCTTACGTTTGATAGAAAGGGACCAAGCAAAGGCTACGGGCTCAACAATGATATAATGGGTGGATTCTCTATTTCTTTCTGACTAATTATAGCTAGTCATTGCATTTATGTTACTGGTTGAAATAAGGACTTTCACCGACTTAGCGCTATACTACTCTCTTTTTGAATTTAAGATTTTCAAGGTGAAGGTTTGATATGCCATATGCAGAGATCGCTGCTTTAAACCTCTATCATTATGTAGAATTGAATTAGAACCAATCTGTGCTGCAATTATATATATACCAAGAATCCACTAGTCTGAACTCTTTTACAGCAATCTAAGTGTTGACATGGAATAACTATAGACCATAACTTGTAGGCAGTAGATTACAATTTAGAAGAAGAGCATTACCACTTAGTGAAATGCCTTGAACTCGAACGAAAAGACCCCTTCCTTGAGATGCTATTCTGAAGCAGTAACAACACCAATCTTGCCAAAAACCTCACAATCTACCTCCAAATCTATCAATCTATAAGTAACCAAACCCAATACAACATTAAGCTTCAAGTTAGTGTTTCTTGTGTTAGTACTTTGTTTCTTTTCTGAATCATACTCATTAGTTTATCAAAATCCATAGAACTTACTTCAAATATCTAAGCATTAAATTTTAGTTTTTTTATTTTTTAAAAAGGCAAAGTGATAACAAATTTTTAAGGATGTGAAATAGAAACCAATTATTTGCAATATCTTCTAATAAACCCATTTTTAATAGAATTGACCAACTCACTCCCCAAGCAATGCTAATTTTTGCATACTGGATTGGGTATACTTAAAGTGGAACAATAAAAAAGTGTGTCCATATGCTAAGTTGAAAACTTTTCAGAAAACAAAATAAATACTATAATATAGTGATTACATGACCGATAATTTATAATAGTCGGTAACAATGGAAAACCCTTTCAAGCCTAACCACAGAAAACCAACCAAGAAAAAAAATTACATATGGCCAGTGAATGGCAATGAGCAAGCTGGTGGTAAAAGTTATCCCTAAATATTAAACAACGTAGCCCTTCTTTGTAGTCAAGGAAATTCCATTGGCAGGAGTGAAGGTGGTGGTCTAACTATTCTATGCCTCTAAGGATTCACGTAAAGTCTAGATCTTTCATAATATGTGAATCACGGCCACATCATAAAATAAAATAAAAAGAAAGAGAAAAAAATGAAACCAACTTACAGTAATATTGAAGAAGTCTAAGTTCAAGATCAAGAACAAACATGGAAAATAAGATGTGATATCCATAAAAACATCAAACCAAAAAACCCTAATCATTAGATGAAAGCATCGTACATAAGTTTTAAATTCAAAAGACCGCAAATACGGTTCGTACTAGCGAAGAAAGACTTACCTCTAGAGAAGTGTTGAAAATCACTCTTATAATTGTTGCAGATATTATGTCCAATGTGCTACATGAGAAGCATATCAATATTGTTTATAGAATTGAGGATTGAAGTGATACTTTTATACTAAATCAATTTGGTAAAATAATTACTGGAATGTGTATAGCCACAAATAGGGCATTAAAAGAAAGAGAGTAGGATTTTCTAACTGGAAAACAGAGCATTTTAATCGGTAATTGAATTCCTAATTTTCCAGAGCAATGGAGAAGCCCTTAAATCGCCACTAAAGGACAATTAAAGAGAGATAGAGGGAGATGGAGAAGGTGAAGAGAAGGAGCACCAAGCAGTGAATACACAGGAGAAAGAGAGAGAGAGAGAGAAAAGTAACGATAGAGAAGTTAAAAGAGGTAGGCAAGTGAGAGAGAGAGCAGAAGAAAATTTAAAAAGCAGTAGGAGATGAGTCGATGCGTTAGGTTAGGAAGGCATTCATTTAGAAGGATAATAATGGCATATCAGGTGAGAGAGAGGAAATAGGGAGAGAGAGAATAGAGGGAGCGTTAACGGCTAGAGAGGTTAACGGGAAGCAAGGTAGAGGACATGAATGATATAGTTGTGATTTTAGAGGATAAAATTGAAAAAAAAATGTTTTTCACATATGTTGACTTTTTAAAGTAGTATAGATACGCAACAATAGAAAGTTGATCTTGATGGAGATTAACAATATCTCGTTGAAGCTGAAAGAGACGATGGCCATTACTTTGCGAAAAACGCTCTCGAATGTCAGCCTCGATTTCTGCAATAGTGTCCCCATAGATAACGCTCACCTGAAGATCGCGTTCTAGTGAATTAAGCAACCATGAAAGGATCATATGGTTTGCAGTGAACCCATGCATTACTGTTAGGAGATGACGAATCGGGCTTTGCTATGGATTTATCGACAAAGTCAAACTTTTTTTTGGCGGAAAGTGCAACAATCATAGCACGTTTCCATGAAGAATAATTATCACCATTGAGAGGTATGGAGACTAAAATCTGACCAGGATTGCCTGAATGGTGAAGAAAAAATGGGTTATCAATGGATTTGTTTGAAAAGCAAGACTGATTACTGGCAGGCAAGTCTTGCGAAGTAGAGGAAGGAGGGACGTTGGAAGCCATGACTGAAAAATGAAGGATCTTTTAATGCTCTGATACCATGTAAAATTCTGGAATTGTATATCTTTTCATTCATCTGTCACTAATTTATATACATTTACGCCAGAGTTTTGATCACAAAATGTGGGAATTGAATCCCATGATCAGTGGGATGAGGTGAATTAGAATGAAAATATAGTGTCAGATTTGGTGGAGGATTTACAAGGTTTACAACATGCAGAGGATTTAATTGAAGGATTTACAGGAATATGATGAAGGATGTGATCATCCATATCTTCACAGTTGACTGGAGCCAATATTTATGATACAAATTGTTATATTTAATTAAAACTTGTTTGAAAAAATTAACAACTCCTAAATTGGGAATTGTGCTAGTATTAAAATTATTTTTTTAACATATATATAT
>JAHQCQ010037434.1:23752-36705 GCA_023539305.1 Ilex asprella | reverse complement strand
TGCTTAGAATTCAACATGCAGAAATTGAGGAGCCCAGCTAATAGACAAGCTTCTATTTCAATGGGGGAACACAATGATGTAGAGTATGTAGGGATTAATGAAGTACTTTCTCCTAGGGTACATAGTGGTAGGAAAGTCTCAGTGCTACCCCTTGTTTTTCTTATCTTCTATGAGGTATCGGGGGGACCGTTTGGAGTTGAGGATAGTGTGCAGGCAGCTGGCCCCCTTCTGGCCCTTCTCGGATTCTTGGTCTTCCCATTCATATGGAGCATTCCCGAAGCATTAATAACTGCTGAAATGGGTACCATGTTCCCTGAAAATGGTGGATATGTTGTTTGGGTTTCCTCTGCTTTGGGTCCTTTTTGGGGATTTCAGCAAGGGTGGATGAAATGGCTGAGTGGGGTTATTGATAATGCTCTATACCCAGTTCTGTTTCTTGATTACTTGAAATCGGGGATCCCTGCAGTAGGTGGTGGTCTTCCGAGGGTTGTAGCAGTGCTGGCTTTGACTGTAGTCCTCACTTACATGAACTATAGGGGCTTAACCATCGTGGGCTGGGTTGCTGTTCTATTGGGGGTTTTCTCAATCCTTCCTTTTTTTGTTATGGGACTTATCTCAATTCCAAAAATAAGGCCTTCAAGATGGTTAGTGGCAGATCTACACAATGTGGACTGGAACTTGTATCTGAACACTCTCTTTTGGAATCTGAACTACTGGGACTCAATAAGTACACTTGCTGGGGAGGTAGAAAACCCTAAGAAGACTTTACCTAAGGCTCTGTTTTATGCTTTGATTCTTGTTGTTCTCGGGTATTTCTTCCCTCTTCTAACAGGTACAGGAGCTATTCCGCTCAACCGAGAGTTATGGACTGACGGGTATTTTTCAGATATTGCCAAAATTCTGGGAGGTGTGTGGTTGAGATGGTGGATTCAAGGGGCTGCCGCAATGTCAAATATGGGAATGTTTGTTGCCGAGATGAGCAGTGACTCTTTCCAACTTCTCGGTATGGCTGAAAGAGGGATGCTTCCTGAGTTCTTTGCCAAGAGGTCTCGATATGGAACTCCCATCGTTGGGATCTTATTTTCAGCTTCTGGGGTGATTATGCTTTCGTGGCTTAGCTTTCAAGAGATAGTAGCCGCAGAAAACTTCTTGTATTGTTTTGGAATGATTTTGGAGTTCATAGCATTTATACGGTTGAGGATAAAACGCCCGGCTGCATCTCGGCCTTACAAGATACCTGTAGGAACAGCAGGAGCCATTCTGATGTGTATCCCTCCAACCATATTGATTTGTGTTGTGTTGGCTCTTTCAACGGTCAAAGTCCTGGTGGTAAGCCTTGTTGCTGTCGCTATTGGGCTACTGATGCAGCCATGTCTGAGGCACATTGAGAAAAAGAGATGGATTAAATTTTCCATAAGTTCTGATCTCCCAGATATTCACAATTCTATTCATGAGAACACAGAATCTTTAATCAATTGAGCGATCATGGTTCTCTTGCTGAGCCAAAACAACTCCACTACTGTAATGCAAACTGCAAATACATGAAGTCTCTGGAATTATGAAAGCAGCCAATGCTGAAAAGTCTGGAAAGATCTCTCTTTGGTGACTACAAAGGGTGAGAGCTTTTGCTTCTCAGCATGTTGTTTACCTTGTTCAACTTTTTTATCCATTTTGGGCAGTAGTTGTTTCATTGTTGTTGCTTCAGTCATGGTAGATGCAGACGATTATTACCATCAACCTTTTCACAAAACTATGTAATTTGAATCTTTTAAATTGCAATAATGTTATATGAGATGCAATTTTTTTTTGCATTTTCTTTCCAACAATGACTTGTGAAATAGTTGAATCAAGCACACCTGTTGATAATCTGTCTTCGTGATATCTTCAATGGCCTCTTTTACTTCGAATGCGAAGATCTTTCTGATTGCTTCGGGAACTTGCGCAATATTTTATGATTGAAAACCTTTTGTTGAAAATGGCGTTGGTATTTTCATTCAACTTGAATATTGATGGCTCTCTTGGGCAGACCTACAAAGGATGAAGTCGGTGGCCTGAGTGTGGAGCATTTGACTGCATACAGGTCTTTGATGCTGTGTTTCTTTCTGATGGCAATCCAAAGGATGAAGCTCATTCTAGGGATTACTTGGTTGAACCATGTGAGATGATACCACTGAACAGGATGGGAATGTTTCCCGGTAACTTTCCCATGAAGAGACAGTACTAAACTCTTCAAGAGTTGTAAGGCTTCACCTCACCACATCCTTCCTTAGCTTGGTAGGTACATAGAATTGTTGATTTCCAACAGGTCAGATGAGTTTGTAGGTGGCCAATGTTTTTGAGCAACAACGGTACTTAGTTTACCCTCTTCAGAGACCATATTCAGATGCAATCCCAGGGTTGTCATGTTCGTGGCAGAAGTTCACGAGTGTTCCGAGAACCATACCACAAAAGAGTCACAAAATAGCATCTCTCCCATCCCCAATGATATGCATTATCAAAGGCCTAACCTTGTCACACATTTTTAGTAGCTTTTACCAAGTCCAGGAGCTGATCTATGTAGCCTCAATATCTCAGAAGCTTCGTCCTTTAATGTTAGTAGGATTGTCAACGAGTCATGTTGTTAAAATGGTATCATGTATAAATCGAATTTATGTCAATCCATTTATTTGACAGGTATTTAAGATCCACCTATGAACCCACTAAGGCTAAAATCAAACCTACTAATTTCGTGTCGATATTGTTCCACGTTCACAAATTGTCAAGAAATCGATTTGAATGGTGGAAAATATGGAGTTCTATCGCAAGAATGCACCATCCAATGTAAGTGCAAGAAGATGTAAATTGTTGCAGCCATCATTAACAGGCTTCCATAAACTGAAAACAGAAAGCTAGAAAGTGTGTCCCATTTTGTTTAGTCCCTTCCTGTTGTCCCAATGCAATCATATAACTAATAAGGAGAGAGTAGAAACAATATCACAAAATTTTATAATTTCACAAAGGGATGTGAAAGTCATAGTTCTACCAATGTAGAAAAGATTAACCAAAAAAAAACCATAGAACAAGCAGTAAGAGGATATTATCAATTCATGAACATCCTCAAAACAAACACAACGAGCATAAAAAAGACCATGGTAAAGAGCCGACTTTCACTGTCCGTCTGCCGCTAGCTGTACTTCACATTCCAACCAAGATTCAAGATAGGTACCATGCATCAATTTATTTGTGCACCAAAGTTCAAATCCCCCAATAAGAATTGTTGTCTATGCCTCATCCCCATTTCAAGGTAAGTCATGCATGTCATCTGGAATGCTAGTACTCATACTCGGCGTTTCTTTCGGAGTCGACAGCCATTATGCGGACGTCGCGTTGTGTCTTCAATATAAACGATAGGATTTTGATCTCCTCGAGAATGTGTGTACCCCTCTCTGAAGCTCAAAATTGCTTGCTTCTTCTTCTTAAAATAGGTGAACCCATTCACTTTCATTACAACCGACTTTAATCCCGTATTTCTTGCAAGACGTCCAACATGTTCTGCAGTTGCTTCAGCAGCGTATCGAGAAACTTTAGGTCCACCTTTCATTTCTGACAAGCATCCTGATGAAGCCCCAAATTTTTTGTTCCCCTTTGAATCCGTTACAGTAACAAAGGTATTGTTGCGGATCATCTTAACATGGACGATATCAGCATTTTGCTCAATCAGATGCTGACCATATTGAGGACCTCCCATGAAATCCTTTCCATTTTCCTCAATAATTCCCCTCACGAAGTCCATGGACCTAGTATTCCTCCCAGTTTCAAACTCCTTGGGGCGTCCAGAATTTATATAGCTACTAAAAGCCTTCGCACATGGTGGGGGAGCATTTCCCTTCACTTTGATAAAACCCAACTTCATTCCCAAATTTCCGAAGAATTGGGGAACTACATAGTCACTCAGAAGAGCTTTGCCTCTCAAGCTCCCTAAAGAACCTGCAAAACCCACAGTACATTCTTTTGGTAAAAAAAGGTACTACCATTGATAAAATGAAAAACCACAAAATTGAACCCTAAGGTATAGCTCAAGTGGTAACAGAGATGAACTATAAATCAAGATATCCTGAGTTCTATAAACCAAGATATCATGAATTGGAATCTTAACTCTTTGAAACCAGACCGTGATGAATTTATTTCCCATAAATACCGAGTGTGGATGATCTATCTTTGACTGGACCAGTATATTGAACTTAGACATCCCTGACCATTGAACCCAAAAAAAAAAAAAAATTGGGGGCTCTCTCTCCAGTGTCCACAACTATTCTACATGAATAGCTCAAATAGGATTTGTTGAAAGTTGAACCCCAAATTAACTTCTCACAACGAAATGTTTCCACTGCAACAGGGCACTAATCTCACATCTGGATGTACCATGAAAAACTGAATGCCAATCCAGTGAATCCGCAAAAATGTTTTGAAGGTTTGAATCTATCAGAGTGTACTAGACATCTTCTAGGTAATTGCAACCGTTGCAGATATAATGGTGAGATATTGAAACACAGCGAAGAAACCATGTTCTTTGCCATTTGTTCACTTTCATGTTCATAGCAAAGATGAAAGAAATCAAATTCCACATGAAGTCTATACAAATCAATACAAAAATGCCTCTAACTTGGTATGCAAAACGTTCTAAATAAATAATTTCCCAAAATTTACATGGTTTTGCTAAACTAATATTACAATGAACAACTATACGCCTACGTTTTTCTAATGTAAATTTGGATCACAAGTAATGCAAATAGACACAAACCCATTTATCATTTCCGGGCTAAAAATCCATACCAAAGCAAAACCCTTTTCAGAAAACCCAAAATCTGTCTCTCTCTCTCTCTCTCTCTCTCTCTCTCTCTCACACACACACACACACACATAACTCTAGCACACAAAGAAATATGAACTTGCCTGAAAGAGAATCGAAGTTTTGAGACTGCTCAGAGATTTTGGAAGCACAGAGGAGGGGATTGAAAGGTGGACCAGATCTGGAGCCGAAAATCCGAGAAGCGTAGTCGAACAACTTGGTCCGAACAGAGAACCGAGAGAGAGGTCGTTGGGAAATCATGGATTTTTGTTGATTATTAGGGTTTAGCAGGCTTGAGATCTGGATATGAAGCAGAGGCTCACCGAGTTTGCTCTTGGGTTGGAGCAATCCGGGTTACCATTCTTCTGGGTTTTGAGAAAGTATCAGCTTACCGCATGTAATAAAACGGCACCGTTTTTGGGTGCTTTTTGTATTTTTTTTTTGAAAACCCTACAAGAAAAAACGGCACCGTTTCTGGTCTGGGCATACCCGCTTCTTCACAGCTATCAGACCCATCTCCCTCCTTCGCAAGACCCAGTTCATCTCCCCTTTTTCGGCGATTTCGGGCAACGGTATGGAAAAGGATTGGGTGGAGCAATTTGAGGAGCTTAAGGACCTCTGTACCAATGATGGAGGATTTGGTGGAGCAATTTGAGGAGCTTGCAGACGAGCCAGACCCTTCTTATGGCTGATGCTAACAAAACCCTTAAACACAATATTGAGTTACTTGGTTCTTTGGAATTTTCTGGCACTAAACTTGGGCAAATTATCAGCAAATGGCCAAGGATTCTGGAGATTTCAAAGGCAAAATCAGTGGTTTCAGTGAAGAACAAATCAAAGATATGATATTGAGGAGCCCACAAATATTTTCCTACTGTCCACAAAAAAACTTGAAACCCAAGTTTGAATTTCTTCAATCTTTGGGCATTTCGGATTCGGAAATTGTGAAGTCAATCTTCAAAGGGGGGCCATCTGTGCTTAAAGCAAGCTTAGAGAACCGATTAATATCTGGTACAGGGGTCCTTAAGTTCCTCAAATTGCTCCACTAAATCCTCCATCATTGGTGAAGGATTTCGATACCGATGCCTGAAATCGTCGGAAGAGGGGAGAATGATCTGGTTCTGACGAAGGAGGGAGATGGGTCTGACGAAGGAGGGAGATGATCCATTGCCTGATAGCCGCTACCTTTGGCTTCCAATGCTTGAGTCTCATATAGAATTATTGTACAAAATTTTATCAAGAACCTGATAGCACAAGATTCAGATTACCTTAACAAATTGCCCTATTGTTGTGCATGAAAAAAATGGGTAGATTGGGTACTTTTAACCTTGGTTTGTTTCTGCTTGTGGTTTTGGTTCCTATACTCTTTAGCTTGTGGTTTTGGTTTTGGTTTCATGAAAAAGTCATTTTCAGAACCTTAATCATTTTGCATTAATTGTTAGAGGAGACTACAGATCTACCCTTCCTTTGCCCCTTCCTCTTGAGGAGAAAAGTAGCTTGTTTGGTGGCCTCATTTTAACGTGTGGAATGAAGAATTGAATTAGTGCCTCTTGTGCAGCAATGCTTGAATCAAATTTACAAAGAACCAGCAGGCTTCATGGCAAGGTGTTGTCTGTTGTAGCTGAAGGATCAGGAATTGGTCTGGGGTCGGAGAGCATTTTCTGCTTTGCTGAAGTCTGGGCAGCTGGTCTGTGCATTCTGCCTGTTTTGGTCTGCTTCTGCATTCAGTCTGGGCTGGTGCTGCACTGGTCTGCTTTTGAACTTGAGGCATAGAGCTAAAATGCAGGACCTGTTCAAAGCTTAAGAGTCGGTACATGTAATTAGTGATGATGTAAATCTTCTTGAAGGATTAAAGCCATTCTTTCTATTTTTAGAACATTTTGTTCTTTGATTCTTGTAATGAGACTGTGGTGGAGGCATCTGGTGCCAAAATTGGTAGGCTTTTCATTTTTTTTCTGTATCAGCATTGGGGGATGATAACTACAAGAACTATTATGATTCTTTTCAACCTTTTATCTCTACAATTACTTGTAAACACAACAAAAAAGAAAACCACCATTTACAAATAAAACTCAAACACAGCAGCAGATAAGAGAATTAAATTCAGTGCTGGGAGTATGCTTGATGAGGCTGCAACAAACACATCAGCACAACAGACTCATAACTCAGTAACCACCAGACTAATGGCAACCAAGAGAATTAAATTCAAGATTGATGTGTTGTGATTGGGATTCATACTCATAAACGTAAACAGCACAATACAAATTATGTACAAAGATTCTAAATGAGACTCAAGCATCTCATAAATCCTATACATAAAGCCTATACATAAAGCCCATACTTAAATCTAACTACATTTTGGGAACCCTCTAAGTCTGAAAAACTTTTGCCTGCATCCCCAACTCCATGCTCCAGATCAGTGCAGTACTACAGAGACCTCATGTTCATTGAGGAACTTTCAACTAAGCTTCTCACAGTAAGCTTCTCACAGCATCTTCCAACTAAGCTTCTCAGAGTAAAATTTCAAGGTCCTCATCCTCTCAATCTTGTGCATTCCAACTGTTTTTCATCCATTGCTTCCAATTATCTGAGAAACTAACCAAGAATTTACATCTCAGTCTCCATCCTCTCATCATTACTTATATCCCTACATCATAATCAGAATAGCCATATAACTCTACTTTTTTCCTTATAGAATTCTCTTTTCTTTTGCCTCCTTTGGCAGAAGAAGCAATCCATTTTTTCCGAACTCGAACTAGTTTTCCCCATCTCCATATTTTGTTCATGACATCAATATACCGATAACGCATTCCCATCAACGGATGCTTCTCAACCAAAACATCCTTCATATACACCTCCCTCAAAACCACAGTCTGAGTCCTAATCTTATTGGATACATAAAATATCCCAGGATGATGCACCAAAGCCTTCTTAAACCTTTTATCAAACCCCAAATAATCCCCCAAACAAAACATATTGTCTTTCTCTGCCTTCTTCCCCACCATCAAATGAAGCAACTCATGAATTACCCCAACTGTCCACTTCTCTGCCTGATCACTGATCGGCACCAAATGAAACGCATCCTCATAAGACGAAATGTAAGGCAAATTTGGCCACTCATCAACCCAATTCCTCACTTTTTTCTCCAAATCAAACCCCCTCGGAAAATTCATCGGAAACCCAATACGTTGCCTGAAGTCGGAGCTGCCTGAGAAAGACTTTGCTGTTTTTTTTTTTTTTGAACTGAGGCTTTGTTGTTGAAGTCTAACGAAGAAGAAGGGATTTCGAATCTGAAATTTCAGGACCAAAAACGACGTTGTTTTTGGTATGGACAATTTAAAAAAAAAATTCATAAAGCACCAAACGGTGCCGTTCCACTTAACCGCATGTCATGCGGTTTTCTCCCAACAGCAGAGGATCTCCTCCCTTATATGATGTAACCTCTCACCAGCAGAGGATCTACACCAACCAAATAACATGCGGTTTAATAGAACGGTGCCGTTTTTTAGGCTTTTATGATTTTATTTTTTTAATAACTAGACAGAAACGACGCCTTTTGGTCATGCCGTTTCCACTTATCGCAGAGGATCTGCTCCCCATCATATAATGCAGTTAAGTGGAACGGCGGCGTTTCACTTGTTTTTGTAATTTTTTTTTATTCACCCTTACCAAAACGACGTCGTTTTGGTCATTCAAATTCCAAACTTGAAGATCAGATCCCTTCTTCTTCTTCTTCTTCTTTGTTAGTCTTGAATAGTGAGGCCTTGCGACTCTGAATGATCAAAAGAAACTAAAGTGTGAGAACAATTAGCAGTCCATTGCTGATACCCAAAATTAAGCGGCTCTCTGTTTCTTGGATTTTTTTGAAGCCAGGAGAAAGTCATCATCTGACTCATTATCAGAGGTGGTATCCTCCATCTTGCGTTTCTTGGACTGCTTTGGACTCTGATGTTGTCTTCTTTGTTAAAACAGGGGAGGATGATGTTTTTCTCTTGACAGTAACAGATTCAGTCTTTTTCTTTACAGTCACAACAGCTTTCATTGGTGAACCTAGCTTTTGCTGTTGAATCTTTTTCTGTTTCCTCTCAAATACTTTCTTTGCCACCTCCTTGGAGAGCAAACCAAACTCCATCATCCTGCAATAGAGTAAGTAACCAAAGTTTAATTTCATAAAAACAAAAGACAGGTTATGACTCAGTGCATATATGCACACACATTGTGATACAAGAATCAAATACTCTACCTCCACAAGTAGCAATTGGATATATGAACAGAACACAGAGAAATATAGAAATCAACACGACAAAGTTCATTTCAGTCACAGTTCAAGCATATATGAAAAAACCCTTTCTTTTTTAGAGATGGGCAATAGAAGAATTTCTCACCAGAAAGCTGCCATATCGCTATTAGGAACTTGCTCATACAAATTTTCATAGAAAATCCTCAATGGGTCCCTCAGAAAAATCAGAAATGTTACAAACTCATTACTCAAGTAATCCCCAAAAAAGACACCTTACAGCAATTCAATCAGTTCAAACAATCCAAGAAAAACATTTCAAGAATCAAGTAGACATACTTCCTCAGGAGGGTCTCGCTTCTGACCAGGGAAATCATACTCCTTCCTTTCCCTTTTCTTAGGATTTTGCTCAACTTTGTTGGCCCTTTTCTTCTTTTTCTCCTCCTCCTTGACCTTCTTCTTTTTCTGCACCTTTAACCCAAACCCAAAAGAAAATCAAGAGCCAACCACCAATTCAATACCCAAAAAAACTAAATTATAAAAGTAAACAAACCCAAGATAAAGAAATCATAACAAACCTTATCAGTCTTCTTTGAGCTCTTCTTCGTAGTGGGTTCTTCAAAATCTTAGTCTTCTTTCTCCTTCTTCAATTTACCAACTTCTTTCTTGACTTTACCTTCCTTGGGGGAGCTAGATTTGAGAGGGGTGCAGATCCTCACATACGTTGTCTGAAGTGTGCCTGAAGTCGGAGCTGCCTGAGGCCGTCGGAGTTGCCTATCAAAAGCTTATTCTACAACAGTGAAGAAAGAGAAGTCCGACGACCCTTTGCCTATCAAAGACGATGCAGTTGGTAATCTCTCTGTTCTCTGTTTGTGGGTTCGAAACAAAAGATCTCTTGATATCTGTAATCACTTTTATAGCCAACACTGTTTGGAAAAAAAAAACCGAATCACTCCTTTATGTTGATATCTGACCATCCAAGGTGGCATCTGTCATAATGTATGCTCTTCTTCATGTTTGCCATGAAAATATGAAAGATTGTGTTCTGAATTTTCACTGATATGTGTAGATGCTAATGGAAGAGCAAGCTGCTTCCACAAGTTGATGACTGTGTGGGGGTTTGCCAAATTAATTTCCCTTGATACTTTCAATGATTCTTCTAAAGGATTTCTTGTTGACGACTGGTGCACATTTGGGGCGGAGGTTCTTGTTAATCAAGCGCAAGTCAGAAGAGATTGCCTTTCGGTGATGAAATTACCTTCTAACAATATTTATACTTGGGAGATGACAGGGTTTTCAAAAGTAAAATGTAGCTGGTTCTCTGAATTTTTCTCTATTGGAGAGCACAAAGGGTATGTTTTCCTTTCAAATTCAGAGAGTTTTAATTTTCTGTGAACCATAAACTGCTGGATCTATTTCTTATATGCTGCTCTCTTTATTGTTCCAGGCAGGTAAATGTTTATCCCAGAGGAGTTCTTAATGACGGCAACAGCTTGAGTATCTTTCTACATGTATCCAAATTTCGTACCCTTCCAAGAAACCAAAAGATATACGTAGAATTCACATTGCGCGTAAAAGACCAATTCCATGACAAACACTGCAAAATGAAATGTTATGACCCCCTCTTACATCTGTATTTTTTTCCATATATATATATATATATATATATATATATATATATATAAAATCTTAATTACTTCTTTTGCTTGTTCTAAACTTAATTAATTTAATTCATTTTTTCTCTCACAGTTCATCATTGGTTCTGTGCCTCAAGCAAATTGCATGGATCGCGTCAGATTGTGTCATTGGCAGATCTCCATGACAAATTGAGAGGCTTCATAGTAGAAGATACTTTAGTTGTTGAAGTGCAAATTGACCTCATGGCCGGTGTGAATGAGCTTCCTTAAAAAAGAAGATTGTGAAAACTACAGAACTTGTAGGCTATGCTTATATAACTATATTTTGTCCTCCTTTTTTGGGTCTTAGCTGTTCATGGCTTCTGAATTACCCGAAAAAGGGAAAAAAATATTTGAATTGCTGAATTTTGGAATTGTTGTCCTCTTTCTCAATATGTAAGGTTTGCTTGTTATGTCATCTGTTCAAGTGGATGTTTATTTACTTGCCTTCTTATTTGACAGCTTTTATTTCAGTTTGGAGTTATATGCGTTTAGCTATATTGCTGATCTAAAGGCAAATCCTACATAATTAAGACCAACAGTACTTCTAAATGTGCAAATTTAAAAGGCCACAAATCACTCAGAAGCTGGTGTCAAACTTTTTCTTAACCAGATATCCACAAAACTAGCCAAACCAACAAACCCAAATCAGAAAAAATGTATGTCGTTGGTGGTGGGTTGTTTGTGGGGTGGACCTAGATTGTGGATGGCGACAGAGATGATAGAGTGTGATGTGTTTTTGGTGGTGGTTTGGGCTTTTTGTAAGATTTTGGGGATGGTGATTTATGTTCTAGAGCAACGAAAGAGCAAAGCAGGGCTTTTTAGAAGCCAGGAAAATCATGGCTTCCACAAGTCATAATGGTTAATTTTAATTAATACATGATTTAATTAAATTAATAGGTCAATTGTGTTAGTTAAACAAAATTAAACTAATCAAAATTGACCTATTACGGTTAGTGTGTGAATTAGGGATAATGCATTAATTGTTGTTATTTTCAGGGTTTTATGCGTCAAAACTACAAACTACCGGAGAGCCAATTGTGAATTCTAAGATGACAAATATTAAAGCCCTAAACAAAAAGAGATTAAAGTAATCCAAATGATAACTTTTGGAAGCTTGTGAATGACAACTTTTGGAAGATTGTGAATGACAACATTTGGAAGCTTGTGAATGTCATCCCTTGGGCTTGTGAATGGTATTTTTGGGGTTTGTAAATGTTATCCCTTGGGGTTTGTAAAGGCTTTGCCTATAAATACCACCCCTTTTGTGGCTTGTAGAGGGGAAATTTTTTCTTGACATAAATTTGTTGAGAGAAAGAAGTTTTTGTTAGATAAAAGTTTTTTCTAGAGTTCTTGGTTGTGGAAATCTCTCCAAGTTGTTATTGCTTTCTTTCTTCCCTTAGAGGAATAAAACTCTTCCACTTTTCTAGAGCTTTACCGAAGCCGTGAAGAGTGGAACGTGATTCACTCATTCTTTGTCGAAGATCGTTTATATTAATGCATTTTGTTTATTGCTTTATTTGTATTGTTACTTTCATTTATGATATTATCATCTCTTGGTTGTGGAATACCCACCAAATAGTATTGCTTAGTTGTGGACTACCCACCAAGTAGTATTGCTTGGTTGTGGAATACCCACCAATTAATTACTGCCTTCTTTTATTGTGTTACTATCTCTTGGTTGTGGAATACCCACCAAATAGTATTGCTTGGTTGTGGACTACCCACCAAGTAGTATTGTTTGGTTGTGGAATACCCACCAATTAATTATTGTTTTCTTTTAATTTAAGTCTTGTTTTATTTTGATGCATTTCATTTATGCTTAGTTCTAACATTTATTTATTTATAATGTCTTCCCATTTAATTGTTGTCTTTACTTTAATTATGAGTAGCTAAGCTTTTAGTTGGCTAATCCAAGGGAGACCTCCTCTTGGGTTTGTCATTTCAACTGATTGTTTTTCCTCCCTTTAGAGTCAAATGGTTCAGTTTGACGGGGTTGAGAGTGGATGAGTTGGTGAGCCTTTGATATTTCGTAGGCCTGGTCACGGTTTATGCTTAGATACTCACCAATCTCATCCCTAGCTTCCCCCGAATCAATCGTTCATTCATGCTCAATCGGAGGAAGGTTTTGAGTTGATTTGATATTCCCATTGGAATGAACCCTTTGGATTAGCCAACACTAGTAGCTAGGATTTTAGTTGGTTAATCCAAG